>PVKP010050960.1:0-13149 GCA_004027715.1 Plecturocebus donacophilus | reverse complement strand
CCGGCCTTGCGATGCCGGCGCTGTCCCGCTGCAGCGGCACGGGAAAATGCGCGAGGCGGTGCCCGAGGCCCAGCCGGGGAAGGAGGCTGCGTGCCACGAGCGCAGCAGCCGGACAGTCCTGACCTCAGTACCTCCTTGAGCCGACCTTCCTGTTCGGGTCGGGTGGAGGAGGAGGGCGCCTCAGACCCACCGTCAGGTGTTCACGCGGGACCGCTCTTCCCGTTGGATTCCCGATCCGAAGGCGTGGGCAGCGATGCGGTCCCATGGGGCTGGAGGTTCAGTCTGGTGAGGGGTGGCGGGGGTCGCTGGACCCCACAAACATGCCTGAGACCCTCGGGAAGGGGCATTCGGCATGGCAGGCAAGTAGAATTTTTGGATTCTTCCTCCAAGTGATAATAAAAATACCTTTATTCAATTGTGTTTCAACACTTCTAGTCTTGTGGTACTCACTAAATTATAAGGTTATCCATTCACTAGATGATCGTTTTATCTGAAAATTAGAGGATACATATTAGGATAGAGGACTCAGAATAGGGACTGTTTTCTTAAGGTATAAATTTGTAACTCTGAATGGGCCTACTCTCAATTTTTAAATTCTATGTGTTTGCTACATTGCAACGAAAATCTCGATAAGAATAAATCTAACTAAACCTATTTTGTGTAAGGCTTTTCTATCTGAATTTCTTTTAAAGAGGACTGAGTCTTCCCTCTCCTGTACCAAAGCCCAAATAGAAAATCTGGTTCCCCTCTCCCTTCAGTCTCTAGTTACACTCATCATTTCTATAGGGAAGATTGTTGCCCAGTATTAATGGGAAAAACTAGAGATGTGTGGTATACTGTCGTAGACAATAAAATTTCAAAGGAATAAATTAAATTTTGTTTTCGGAAATTAAGCTAATGTTTAATAGGGAAATGTTTGAAACAGGAAAATATTTGAAAATCAGAAATAAAACAAGGATACCACATTACTGATATCATATAACATTGTTTTAGAGATATTAACCAAAACACATACATAAGAAAAAAATTAGTTTAAAAATTGTAAAAGAGAGGGCATAAGATTATCACTTTATAGATGATATGACTGTGTACCTGAGAAACCAAATCTGCTTATAATCAGCATTTTGAAATAAGCAGGATTCCATATGAAGCAAGCAAAAGAAAAATTTTTTCCCTCATAATTTCTACTCTCAGCCCTCTCTGTGGCTTAACTTTTTTGTTGTCCTGGATAAAAACCTGTAGAGACTATAATTTTTTGATCACTCTTTGATATCCTTTGATTGTTTTCAGTCACAATCTCAGTATCATTTTATTAATTACAACCTCTAGTTCAGTGTAATAATATGTGAGTTTCATTTAAAGTTTCTTCTGTGAGCTCAGGCTTGCTTCAAGCTTGCAGTATGAAAGAGGGACATATTAAGCTTCTTGATTTCCTCGCCCTGAGCTATTTCTCCTGCCGAATAGTCTCTGGATCCTATAAGATTAGAATGGGGTAGGGAAGAGGAGGTAAGGAAAAGAAAAGTCTTTCTTGACTTGTTTTGGTGTTGGTCTCTTTTGCCTTGATGGATGTTCAACACTTCTTTATGAGGCACCATTAAGGGTTTCTCAGAGCAGCTCCTGTTGGAAACCTCTAATTGCATTTCCTCGGGTATGTGCAGCATGTCTCCTTGAAATGGCTACTTATATCTGTCATACACTTCTGCATTCTGTGATCCATTCCTTTGTTGAAGTCACTTTGTCCCCTTATGGGGTCCACATATAGTCCAAAAGGGGGAATAAGTACCAGTCTTTGTGCCCCCTAAGCTCCAGAGAACACAGAAAAAAATTATTCCAAAGCATCTCATCATTCCACTTTGTACCCTGGAGTCTAAAGGGGCCTCCCTGCTTGTCCTAAGGTGAAGGATAGGTACCCTCATTTCTCCTATCAATTGGGAATGTGTGTCCTTTTTTAAACAACCAATTCTTGGGACACTAACTGAGTGTCCTACAATTCAATTGAATTCAGACACTACCTAGAGTTAACACAGACCCCATTGGTTAGGAGCCTCAGTCCGAGCTGGTCGTGCCTATAATCCCAGGACTTTGGGAAGAGATGGGCAGATCACTTGAGGTCAGGAGTTCGAGACCAACCTGACCAGCATGGTGAAACCCTGTCTCTACTAAAAATACAAAAATTAGCTGGGGGTGGTTACCAGCGCCTCTAATCCTAGCTACTTGGGAGGCTGAGGCAGGTGAATTGCTTGAACCTGGGAGGTGGAGGTTGCGTTGAGCCGAGAGTGTGCCACTTCACTCCAGCCTGTGTGACAAGAGTGAAACTCCATCTCAAAAAAAAAAAACCCCAAAATTCAAGAAATGTGAAAAGACCGGAAAATGGCAGGGCGTTGTCCCACTATCCAATCCTACTCTCTGAAGTGGCTACTTTAAACTCTTTTTGCTGTTTCTCTTGGCATTTTTCCTATATTTCTAATTAATATTTCTATATTGTTATTTTTGGATACATATTTTCTAGTGATTTCTAGGCAGACAAATACGGATTGAGATTTCCCATACCACAGTCCTCATTTTTTGTCCATGCAATAGAATTATATGACAATTTTTCTTTACATTATTGCTATCCCTGTGATTAGGACTTTGCAGATATTGTTAATGTGAGCCAAGTAAAACACCAGATCCTCGATTTTTTCTAGTACAATTTGTATTTTTCTCAGAGCAAATTGCCTTGCTTCTTCTTTTGCCTGGTTTTATGTATGTGTTGCTGTTTCTCTAACATTGCTGTCAGTTGCCTATCAATATTTTCTACATGATGAAACATACTAGCTCCTTATTTTTCTTCGGAGACATCTTTCCTATAGTCCTCACGTCTTGTGTTCCTAGATGCTGTTCTCTCACTCTGCTGTTAGATGATATCTAGGATTTGCCTTTTATAATTATACTGGCACTTGGATCACTATTTTCATGTTAGTTTTCCAGTTTCTTAATTTAATACCTTTTCTTTTTCCTAATTTACTCTATAGTTTTGTGTGTGTGTGTGTGATGAAAAAATATACTCCTTAGTTTTGATGGAAAATGTAGCCCAGTAGCTTCCTAAGAAAGCCACATTGGAAAAACTTTTTATTATTCCCTGCAGATCTAAAATTGTCTTGATTTAATCTTCATAGTGGTTTAGTAATTTGACTGGATATAGAATTTTAGGTCAGAATTCGGTTTCCTTTATAATACTAAAGGAATTGCTTTCTTTTTTTTTCTTATTTCAAATGATGCTATTGAGAAGTCTGTTGCCATTCTGATTCCTGAAAACTTAGGGGATCTTTGTTTTCTTCCTGGAAGCTTTTAGAAATGTTTATTTTTGTTTTCCCCTGATGTTTTTAATTTTTACTCCACGTATTATAAGATGTTTTTGAAAGTCCCTCCCATTTTCCCCTCTCTTGGGACTTATAAAGGGAGAAGGGGAGGGGGAAGAAACTAATAGAGCTGAATGCTTGCTGTTTCATATCACTGGAAAAGTCCAGTCTATTTGTACATCCCTTTGTACACAAGATATATATATATATATATCTTCTGATATGATAGGATTCACCTCCTTTAATTTGCTTACTCTGTCCTTTCTTGCAGAGGCTTCTGTCACCTCTACTACCATCTTTTTCTTTTTTCCTTTCATTGTGAAAGCATATTTGTTGTTTCAGGGATCAGTGATGTTCAGGGATGTGTCCATAGACTTCTCTCAAGAGGAATGGGAATGCCTGGACTCTGGTCAGATGAATTTATACAAAGAAGCGATGTTGGAGAATTTCAGCAACCTGGTTTCAGTGGGTAAGGATAACTATCCCCCAAAATTCAGAGTCTGCCCTTCGAAAATCGCTCGTTTCTCCATTGTGAATTATTTACTTCATGTAACCAGCTGAATTTCTGCTCCCTGTTCCCCAAGGAATGGTTTGAGTTGGAATGGAATGAAAGAGTTGGAAGTGGGCAGCTCTAATGGACTGTGGCTGAAGCTAAATCTTCTCCATCTTTCTCTGGTCCTTCTTGTAGTGGCATGTCTTCTTTGATCACCAAGAGACTGGATCTGATTTCTGGGGAGCCCAAAGCATAACCATGTTTCATGTCTTTTCTTGTGGGCAGGACTTTCCAATTCTAAGCCAGCTATGATCTCCTTATTGGAACAAGGAAGAGAGCCCTGGATGGTTGACAGAGAGTTGACTAGAGGCCTATGTTCAGGTAAGTAAGAGATGATGGCTCAGGCGCAGGGCTATGAGGAGATATACATCTGAGATTTTATCAAGAAGCTCCCTTTAAAGGCCTGAGGCCTCTTCTATATAAGCTATCCTACCATTTTGTCCTCATACTTTCTCCCTAGTCCGATATAGCAAGTACCTTCCTGACTGTAATTGTGCTATAATTATTTTACCCACATTTTAGGTTTCATTCCTTCTATGATATGCTACATTTAGACTTGTATAAAAGTAGACATTTCCACCCTAAGAAATAGATGAATGTAAGTGTGTGTGTGTTTGTGTGTATGTGTGTATGTGTGTGCCTTTTCTTTTTCCTTCCCTATACTTGTTTTCATTTTATCAACTTTCAGTTATTTAATATCTTTGACCAGTTCATTCTGGATTTAATAGTTCATTCTTTCATTTATCAAACATTTGATTACTTTTTACTTAAAAAAAAATTGAAGTATAACATACGCACCGAAAACTACATGACTATGATTGCATAGCATGGTGAAATAGAGAATGGTGAAACCACTACTCAGGACACGAACTAGAACATTACTAGCACCTCAGAACCCCCTTTCTGCTCCTTTGCAATCACCAGCCTCTTCTTCCTCTCCCAGAATAAATACCATCCTGACAGTTAGCACCATGGATTTGTTTTGCCTATTGTTGAACTTTATATAGATGCAATCACACAGTATTGTGTCTTTTGTCTTTGGCTTTTTTTGTTCAATATTATGTTTATGAGACATATCTATGATGTTGTCTATATCTGGTGTTAGTTCATTCTTATTGGCTATGTTGTATTTCATTCTATGAATATATATACATACATATATATGTATAATTTTTTTTTTCAAATGGAATCTTACTCTGTCACCCAGGCTGCAGTGCAGTGGCACAATCTCAGCTCACTGCAACCTCCACCTCCCAGGTTCAAGCAATTCTCCAGCCTCAGCCTCCCGAGTTGCTGGGACTACAGGCCTGTGCCAACACACCCAGCTAATTTTTTGTATTTTTAGTAGAGACAGGGTTTCACCATGTTGCCCAGGCTGGTCTCAAACTCCTGACCGCAGGTGATCCACCCACCTAGGCCTCCCAGTGCGCTGGGATTACAGGCATGAGCCACCGCACCCTGCTCCATTCTATGAATATATTTTAAATTATGGTTTATATATTATTAATTACTATAAATTAAGTGTCCTTTCTACTGTTGACAGCTGGTTTGTTGGCAGTTTTTAGCTATTACATATAATACTGCTGTGAAGGTTCCTATATGTAACTTTTGGTAAATGTGTATATGCGTTTCTTTTGGGTATATACATAGGAGTGGAATTACTGAGCAATAGGATATGTGTGTGTTCAGCTTTAGTAAATATACCAATTTTCCAAAGTAGTTGTACCAATTAGCAGTTCTACTAGCAATATGAAAGTTGCCATTGCTCTGCATTCTTACATTCTTACCAGTTCTTCTTATTGCCAGATCCGTTAATTTTAGTTAAATTTTAGTTACTCTGATGTGTGTGTTCTGTGACATGCCTGTTTAAGTTTCTTGGCTCAACTTAGTTGGTCGTCTTTTTTTTTTTTTTTTAATTGCTTTGAAAGAATTCTTCTTATATTCTATATGTTAGCCCTGTGTTTGGTTATACATGATGTAAATATCTTTCACCACTTTATATCTTGCCTTTTCTTCTTTTAATGGTGTCTTTTGATGAACAGAAATCATTAATTTTAATGTAGTCAGAGTTATCTTTATAGTGTTGCTTTTTTGAGTCCTGGGTAGGAATTATTGCCTACCCGCAGGTCATGAAGATATTTCCTATGTTATATTCTAGTAGCGTTATTGTTTTACTTTTTCCATTTAGATCTAATTTCCTGAAGTTGGTATTTGTATGTGTTGTGAGGTAGGGGTCAATTTTCATTTTTTTTCCGTGTGAATATCCAGTTGACTTCTTAGTACTTATTCAGATGACTGTCCTTTTCCCATTATCTGTAGGAATACCTTTGTCATAAATCCTGTGTCTGTGAGTCTATCTCTGAATTCTGTTCCTTTGGCTTATTTGTTTATCCTTGTGTCAATACCACACTATATTAATACTGTAGCATGTAATAAATCTTATCTAGTAGAGCAAGTTCTCCTCCTGCTTCTTAGTCCTTTGCATTTTCATTATAAATTTTAGAATTAGGCCAGCCACAGTGGCTCACACCTGTAATCCTAGCACTTCGGGAGGCCAAGGGGGGTGGATATCTGAGGTCAGGAGTTCAAGACCAGCCAGGGCAACAACATGGTGAAACCCCATCTCTACTAAAAATACAAAAATTAGCCGGGCTTGGTGGTGGGTGCCTGTAGTCCCAGCTGCTCGGGAAGCTGATGCATGAGAATCGCGTGAACCTGGGAGGCAAGGTTGCAGTGAGCCAAGGTTGTGTCATTGCACTCCAGTGTAGGGCTGTTGGGCCCCACAGGGTCGTGGGATGTCCCTTATGCTCTGTTGAGGTGCAGGATCCGAGAAGTAAAGAGACTGGACACTGAAGAACTGGTGAAGAGCAGCTGGACTCGAGGGGCCATGCAACCTGTGAGCGGAGATCAGCGAGAGGCCCAAATGCCCAGAAGCATCTGTATTTATTAGGTACAAGCAGGGGGCAGGATCGTGAGTGAGGTCATCATCTATAGGCTTAGTAATAGGGCATACATAATCATGTGAGTCACAAGCGAGGGGGCCACCCCATTATGTCACCTGGGCAGAGAGATGGGCCTTGCGCAGTAGGGGGCTGTGCCATGCGTGGTAGTAGAGGGTCGTGTACAGAAAAGGGGTCCACCCCCATTAGGTCACCAAGGCAAGGAGGTGGGCTGTGTGCAACAGGTGTCGTGTGCAACACTTACCTGGGGGCTGGTGACGTCAAAGGATTTCTAATAGAAGGATGCTATAAGCCAATGCAGTGAGAGCTGACAGACTTGTGCTCTTCTCTTAAGATATTTATAGGAGGATGGTTTGAGCTAGCACAGAAGTGAGAAAAGACTGACAGGGTGTATAGCTGCTGTCACACCAGAGGGGTTCTTCTCCCTGGGTTATTTCCAGGATCTCAGGCCTGAGGCCTACTTTCCACAGGAACTGGATGCAGGTACTACAACTCCTTTATCTTTTAGGGTCTTGCTCCAAGCCTGCCATACAGCATATGCCTTTTCAGGCAGGGGTGCCACCACCTGGGTCTCTGGTTCTTGTCCTCGTCTGGCTGGTTTCCCATGTACTGCTTCTGTTCTGTGACTCCTCTAGGCATTCATCCTACTACAAACTACTATATGGATATATGGAAGGATTGTATAAATCAGCACTAAATGTGTCAGTATAGCTCCGACTACAATACCTATATGATTATATAGAAAAATTATATAGAACTAAGTATGCTAGATATAAGTATTAAGTATGATTATATAAGCTAGACATATGTAAGCAGTAAGTTATACTTCAGGCACTAATTCTATAAACTAATATATGATTATATATAAAGGATTATATAAAGGAAATAGCTGAATAATAACACTATAAACTAAGATATTCTTCAGGCACTAATTGTGCGTGGGGTCTGGACAGTTCTCCTTCCTCGGTGCCCATAGGGGGTGTTACTCACACTCCAGCCTGGGGGACAAGAACGAAACTTGGTCTTAAAATAATTAGAATTAGCTTATATAGAGTTATTTCAAACTTAATCAAAATGCCAAGTTATATTTTTCATTAGAATATTAATATTAGTTTATGGAGAATTAAGATTTTTAAATAACAAGTCTTATAAAAATGTTTGACTCTAATTTTGTACAGTAGTTTGCTAGGTGCAGTACAGTTTATAAAATATGTAGGCTTATTAAGAAACTTGTCATCTAATGTAGGAGCTGGGACATTGCTGTAAATAATTTCTACAGAGTAGATTCATCAATGAGAAGATCAAATAGGAAGCTCAGAAGAAAGTTGTAAAACAGTCAAAAATATGGAAGTGGAAATTGATCCAAGTAGAAGTTAATGGTTGGAGTCCTAGAAGTAGATGTTACCTATAGAGTTAGTGTTGGAAATAGAAGATCCATGCCTCCCTTGAGAAATAATTCTAGATTTAACAAAGCTCTAGGAACCTAGGCAGGAGTTTGTGAATCTTCACTTTTTCCCAGCTATCAGTTGATCTTAGCTGCCTTTACGTATTTTATTTCTGTCTCTCCTACCACTTTTCCTTCCCACCAACTTGCTAATTCATCCCCTTCTTAATCTTACCTTAACCTTGTACCTTTCTGCTTGAAAGGTGGTCTCTGTTTATTCCTTTTTCATTTTAAAATAATTAATTTAATTTTAATTAAAGTAATATATTTTGAAATCATAGTGTTATCAAAAGATATCAAAATAGTACAAACTACAATACAAATGAAATTTATATGTCCTTTACTTAAACTTTGAAAAGTATGTTTTGTCATTTTGTGATATATCAAACTGAAAAAGTATTTCATGATGTCTTGTTCTGATAGTTGAGGGTTGATCTCTGATAATCACCATATATATCCTGAATATAGCAGTATTTGTATGTTTGAAATCATAGTGTTAAAACTTATATTGAAAAACAGCAGCCCATGCCAGGCGTGGTGGCTCGCACCTGTAATCTCAGCGCTTTGGGAGGCCGAGGAGGGCAGATCACTTGAGGTCAAGAGTTCAAGACTAGCCTGCCCAACATGTAAAACCCCATCTCAACTAAAATACAAAAATTAACCGGGCATAGTGGCAGGTGCCCATAGTCCCAGCTATTTGGGAGTTTGAGGCAGGAGAATCGCTTGAACCCAGGAGCTGGAAGTTGTAGTGAGCCAAGATTATGCAACTGCACTCCAGCCTGGGCAACAGAGCGAGACTCCATCTCAAAAAAAAAAAAAATCAGCAGCCTGCTTTTTCATGTATACATTCCTACCCTGACTGCCCCAGTCTGTCTCATTAAAGATAATACATTTTCAACTCTTACTTTCATTCGTCTGATACCTACCTTCAAATTTTGAATAGTATGTTTTGTCATTTTGTGATACTTCAAACTGTAAAAGTATTTCTTGATGTCTTGTTCTTATAGTTGAGGGCAGGTCTCTGATAATCACTGTATATATCTTGACTTTAGCAATATTCATAGTTTATATCCTGATTACACAAATATTATAACTTTCCTGTTACCTACTTAATGTGCATCCCCATTTATGTTATGCATTACTTTCATTTGTGTTGCAGTGTGTACTTTCTATTTTGATATTTTTGCTTAATGATAGTCACTTAGGAGTGTTTTTACGTAAGAATATATACTGTTCAAATACTGAATTGAAAATAAACCCATTGAAACTGAAATGTCTTTTATGTGTATCAGTTTTACATTTTGAAACAACTAGTTTTTTTAAGACAAAACTGTTATTGTTATTATTATTATTATTTTCAAGATGGAGTTTCACACTTGTTGCCCAGGCTGCAGTGCAGTGGTGCAATCTCAGCTCACTGCACCCTCTGCCTCCTGGGTTCAAGCAATTCTCCAGCCTCAGCCTCCTGAGTAGCTGGGACTACAGGCACGCACCATCACATCTGGCTAATTTTTGTATTTTTAGTAGAGACAGGGTTTCACTGTGTTGGCCAGGCTGGTCTTGAATTCCTGACCTCAGGTGATCTACAAAGTTTGGCCTCCCAAAGTGCTGGGATTACAGGCATGAGCCACTCCATGGCTGGCCTATAATTTCCTGGATAACAAAAGCATATCTATTGCATTTCTGTTATGATTACAATCAGATAGTCTCAACTACTCAAATTATAATTTTTAATTACAGAATAATGTGGGAGGTAGCTAAAACGTGATATATAAACATTTTAACAGACTAGTAAAGCTCCTGAGTTCATGTGATACCATTCTCCCAATAGCCACCCACATTCCTTATAAGCCCTTATAAAAAGGACAAAAATGCCCCTCCAAAAACAAAACAAAAAATCACGTTTATTTACATTACCCAAAGGTATAGCCATCCTCTAACATAAAAAATAAGGCATACATATTGTAATGGCATATATGTTAAAACTATTCTTGGGAATCAATGTTTTAATACTTTATGTTAGAAATCATCCAGGTTTCCAAGGATTATCTTTTAATTTTTCTTAATGTCCATTGTCTTAAAGTTAACTAAGAATCCTGTCTATTACATTTAAGCTGACTCACTGCAGAGCAACACAGTTACTTAGGTGTTTTTATTTTATTTTTTTTGAGATGGAGTCTTGCTCTGTCGCTCAGGCTGGAGTGCAGTGGCGTGATCTCAGCTCACTGCAACCTCCACCTCCCAGGTTCAAGAGAGTCTCCTGTCCCAGCCTCATGAGTAGCTGGAACTACAGGCATGCACCACCACGCCCGGCTAATTTTTATATTTGTAGTAAAGATGGGGTTTTACCATGTTGCCCAGATTGGTCTCTAACTCCTGACCTCAAGTCATCTGCCTGCCTCAGCCTCCCAATGTGCTGGGATTACAGGCTTGAGCCACTGCACCAGGCCCAACACAGTTACTTTGATATCAAAAAGTTTGAAAGAACTATAATTTGATTTGGTTTAACACATAATTGTATCATTTTTATAATTTTTTTTTTGAGACAGAGTCTGACTCTGTTGGCTGGAGTGCAGTGGTGCATCTTGGCTCACTGCAACCTCCTCCCAAAGCCCCTCTCCCAGGCTCAAGGAGTCCTCTCACTCCAGCCTTCCTAGTAGCTGGGACTACAGATGCACAGCACCATGACTGGCTACTTTTCACAATTTTTGTAGAAACGAGGTTTTTGCCATGTTGCCCAGGCTGTCTTGAACTCCTGAGCTCAAGTAATCCACCTGCCTTGGCCTTCCAAATTGCTGGGATTACAGGCATGAGCCACAGCACCCGGCCTAGTTTTTATAATCATAAAATTTACATTTTGCACTGATAAAATCAGGAGGAAGATAATATAGCTATTTTTAAACTAGAATTATTAAGCCAATCTTTTTTAAAATTTCTGGTTTTGAGCTAGCAGTTCTTGTGAGGTTGTGGGTTTTTTTGTGGGGGATGTACTTGTTTATTTTTTAAAGCTAGCACATTCAAACTATTAAGAAGTTTTCTGTGACTATCTTTTCACTACTATACAGTTGAATAGTCCACAAAATTGAAAATATTTGCTATCTTAGTCTTTATAAACAAGCTGCCCAACCCCTGCTCTCTATGAACCAATCAGAGTAGCACTTCTTTAATTTTTTTTTTTTGGTTTCAGCTTTATTAAGGTATAATTGACATACCATACAGTTCACCCACATAAAATGTACAATTCAGTGATTTTTAATATAATCATAGAGTTGTATAACCATCACCATAATCAATTTCAGAACATTTTTATCACCTCAGAAAAACCCCTGTACTCTCTAGCTGTTACTCCCACACCTCTTCAGCCCCAGGCAACCATGAGTTGATTTTCTCTCTCTGTGCATTTGCCTATTCTGGACATTTCATATAAAGGAATTATACAATATGTGGTCTTTTGCAACTTCCTGTTTCATAGCATAATGCTTTTCAAGGTTCATCCATGTTGTTGCATGTATCAGTATTTCATTCCTTTTTATTGCCAAACACTATTCCATTTTATGGATATACCACATTTTATTTATCAGTTGATCAGTTGTTGGACATTTGGGTTTCCTCTTTTGAGCTATTTTAAATAACGTTGAATGAACTTATGTGTATACGTTTTTATGTGGACCTAAGCTTTCAGTTCTTTCAGGTTTCTACCTAGGAGTAGAATTGCTCGGCCATATCGTAACTCTGTGTTTAGCCATTTGAGGAACTGCTAGACTGTTTTCCAAAATGGCTACACCATTTTACATGCCCACCAGCAGTGTATGATGGTTCCAGTTTCTCCACATCATTTGCTAACACTTATTATCCTTTTTTTTTCTTTCTTTGAGACAGTCTCCCTCTGTTGCTCAGACTGGAGTGCAATGGCACAATCTTGGCTCACTGCAACCTCTGCCTCCTGGGTTCAAGCAATTCTCTTGCCTCAGCCTTCTCAGTAGCTGGGATTACGGGTGCACGCCCCTTATTGAAAATATCTTTGAGGCCTTAACTAAAATATCTTTGCCTATTCTTCTGAAGTGCTTCCCCTGTGTTTTCCTCTAGTTGTTTTATAGTGTTGGGTCTTATAGTTAAGTCTTTAATTCATTTTATTTTTTTATATGGTGAGAGATACGGTCGAGTTTCATTCTTCTGTATATGGATATCCAGTTTTTCCAGCACCATTTATTGAACAGGGTATCCTTTTCCTAATGTCTGTTCTTGGCACCTTTGTCAACCATTAGTTGACTATAAATACATGGATTTATCTGTGGGTTCTCTCTTCTGTTCCATTGGTCTATAAGTCTGTTTTTATGACAGTACCATGCTGTTTTGGTTGCTACAGCTTTGTGATATATTTCAAAGTTTGATTGTTCCACTTTTGTTCTTTTGCTACAGATTGCATTGGCTATTTGGGATCTTTTTTTTTTTATTTTTTTATTTTTTTATTTTTTTTATTTTTTTAGAAAAAGAGAGAGAAAAGGAGAAAGAAAGAAACAGCAAAAGAAAGAAAAAAGAATGAAAGAGAAAGAAAGAGGAAGAGATTTTAGAAAAAGAGAAAAGGAGAAAGAAAGAAACAGCAAAAAAAAGAATAAAAAAAGAATGAAAGAGAGAAAGAAAGAGGAAGAGAAAGAGAGAGAGAGAATGGGATTCTTGTTTTATTGCCCAGGCTAAAATACAGTCTAAAAATGGGTATTAAAAATCTCTTTTATGCCAATAATTGTGTTTAACAATGGAGACAGGAAGGAATAGGGGATGAAAATAACAAATAAGCAGCCAACCAATATTTTATTTAAACCTGTGAAATGCTATGCAATTGCTGGGGAGTGA
>PVKP010050959.1:0-13151 GCA_004027715.1 Plecturocebus donacophilus | reverse complement strand
CGTTGTCCATTCAGAGCTGCTGGGCAGGTACGTTTAAGTCTGCTGCAGCAGAACTCATATACCCCTTTTTTTCCCCCCAAGTGTTCTGTCTCGGGGAGTTAGGGCTTTATTTATGAGTTTCCGGTGTGCTGCTGCCTTTTTTTTTTTTCTTTTCAGGGCTGCCCTGCCCAGCAAGGAGGCAGCTCAGTCCCTGTCTGCCCGCAGAGCCTTTGCTGAGCTGCTGTGGGCTCCGCCCAGCTGCCCTGTGAACTTCCCTGCAGTCCTGTTTATGTAGGTGTAATCAGATCTGCCTCAGCAATAGTGGCCCGCCTCCGTAATGGCGGGTTGCCTCGGCAACGGCGGGTTGCCTCGGCAATGGCAGGCTGCCTCCGCAATGGCGGACCACCTCTGTAGTGGTGGAGTGCCCGTAATGGCGGACGCCCCTCCCCCACAGAACTGGACCGTCCCGGGTTCAGCTGTGCCCGCTGTGAAACTCTTAACCAAGAGCGTTTCCAATTGCTGTTTTAGCCGAGCCTGATCACTGGGCTCGCTGTCTCAGAGCCTTTTTTTAGTTGAATGGTCGGCTCCCAGGTGTTCCAGTCGCCTGTTGAAAAGGCGCCGGGATCTGTGTGATTTCCCCTGCGGGGACACACTGCGCAGGCTGAAACAGTGGCGCTGCGATTCGTAGTGCTTTTTTGCCTGGGAATCTCCTGGGCTGGCTCCCTGATTCAGTCCCCTTTTTAATCCGCCTTCCCGTAGCTCCACTCGCCAGTTAAAAGGGCACACAGACCAGTGGATTTTGTATGGAGAACCGCCGCGCCGGGGCACCGGCAAAGCAGCCGCGCCGGCCCAAACAGCCGCACTGGCGACCCGTGGGGCAGCTCTGCCTGGGGATCTCCTGGTCTGGGGGTAATAAAAATCCATCTGGAAATGCAGCGTCCACTCACCCTCTGCACTTTCACTGGGAGCTGCAATCCTGAGCTGCTCCTATGCGGCCATCTTGGCAAGTATCTGGTCTACTTTTTTATAGTTGGAATGTCATTGGACTGTCAGAATTTTATTTTGCAAGGAACTTCATTTTAAGCCAATTTCCTTTTAGAGTCTTTGGACATGGGATAAGGACAAAAGTTACCAGAACTTTTGAAATACTTTCCTAGTATTTGTCTGGATGACTTTTCTATTTTTAGAATTTGTGGCGATTCTCATAAAATGGAAACCTAACTCAACTATTCTCAGTATTCGACCAGCAGAACACCTCACTTATCTGTGCACACGATCTAATGCAACGAAGCATCTCTAACGGGTTTTATCTGGTTAGTATGCAGAGATATAGATCTTGTCTTAAAACAGGGTTTAGCTGTGGTACTATGACATTTTGGACCAAATCAATCTTTGATGTGGGGTCTCCTGAACATTACAGGATGTCTAGCAGCATCCCTGGTTTCCACTCCCCAGATCCTGTACCACCCCTTCCTCAAGCTGTGATAACTAAAACTGTCTCCTGACATTGCTCTACTGTCTCCATGAGGAGCAAAATCACTCCCTATGGGAACCAGTGTCAAAAACCATTTTAGAGGCAAACTATAAACTAACTCCCCAAACTGTGATGGTGGAAACAGTCTATAACTTCCTAATACAGTAGCTGATCACTGCATAATGCTACTAAAAGTACTTGAAATGTGGCTAAGTATTAGGAGAATTCTTAATTTCATTTTAATTTACTTAAGTCCTACATATACTATAAGGACAAGATGCTTCACCATGGAAAACTGTGTAGGTATCCGATACCTTTCTTAAAAAATCGTATGTGGTGGATAGGCAATAAAAACTGAGAGAAATGGAACATTAATATATACATTTTTAAAACTTTGCCCACCTCATTTCTACTCATACCCCTGATGAATGACATATAAACTTCATCCTACCTTATATTTAAGGTTTTTTTTTTTTTTTTTTTTTTTTTTTGAGACGACAGAGTCCTGTTCTGTTGCCTGGGCTGGAGTGCAGTGGCACAACCATGGCTCACCGCAGCCTGAATCTCCTGGACACTCTCTATCCTCCCACCTCAGCCTCCTGGGTAGCTGGGACTACAGGCACATGCCACCACACCTGGCATAAATGTGTATTATTTTTTGTAGAGAAAGGGTTTCACCATGTTGTCCAGGCTGGTCTGAAACTATCCACCCACCTCGACCTCCAAAAGAGCTGGGATTACAGATGTGAGCCACTGCACCTGGCATAAATATTTTATTAGTCCTACTTCTATCCATTTAAGTTTCATTCTGACTAGGCATTTGTTAAATTAAAAGGTGAATTGTGAAGTTAAAGATTACAATGATAGAAATTTAAATTCTCTTTTAAATCAATCAGTTTTTAGTTGTTTTTTGTATGACAGGAGTCATGACTGAAAATATAAGAATGCAAAAAAGGTGCTCTAACTGAATTCTGGTAAATAATTCCTTGAAAGAAAAGAAAAAACTAAACAAATTTAAAGGAAAGGCCAACCAGGATTGAAAGAAAACATTTATTGAATCAAAATCAGTACTTTCTTTTTAATATCTACAAGCCAACACAGAACTCATTTTATTCAAGAATGAACACAATGTACAAAAAAAGTATGCTTATATTATAAAAATATGTCAATTTTATCTTCTGGGTGCTCAGCAGAAGTCATTTTAAAATCAAGGCAAACTTGTTCTCTATAATGAGTCTGCTATAATTTAACAAAGTGAAAGCTAATGTACTCATAAAGTATTTTTAAAGGCCCTTTGATAATGCTGCATTGGAAATGCTAAACTCAGTATTAACTAAAATCAACATCCCCGCTCTATGCTTACTGGCACCACCTCATGCCTACATTATGGGAAAGTACCTCTTATAGAATGCAGATCACTGCTAACAGAATCCATGTGATTCAATCTTTGGTTTCCCTTAACAGTTGTTAGCATATATTTCAGCAAAGATTAACAGTATAATGAATTTTGAGTAGTAAAATCCTATTTAATTAGCTT
Source organism: Plecturocebus donacophilus (assembly GCA_004027715.1). NCBI lineage: Eukaryota > Metazoa > Chordata > Mammalia > Primates > Pitheciidae > Plecturocebus > Plecturocebus donacophilus. Next base: position 10,161 of record PVKP010050959.1, on the reverse strand, counting down.
CAATTTAAAAGTGAGATATGCTGCTATGGGGAAAAGATGACTTTTCGAGGTTTACAACCCCATTTATGAACATGGGAAAGCTGCCTCCCTAATGTCCAAGGTTAATACCGTATCTTTTTCGGTAATTTTTCTTATTTCTTGATTTTATTGGCACCTCCCAGGCACTTTGGCATGTGCTCCTGTATGAAGTGTAGTTACTGTGCCTGCAGAGTTAGTGGCAGCTACAGAGTAGTTAGTTACAGGCTGATGATGAGTCCACTTTTGGCTTACCATGGAGATCCGCTCCAACACACGCTGGTCGTTGGAGCAGCAGGAAAAATGGTGACTTGGAAAAAGAATAAAATCATGAGTCAGGGAAAAGGATCATGACTTCCCGTATTGTTGTTCCAGGAGTTATATGACAAGTAGAAAAACTGTACTAATTTAGAGTCAAAATAGAAGTAGACTAGACTAAATAGCATCAGTGCTAATAATGCCAAGAAAATCTAATCTCTTTTTTAAAGAGCTTGCACACAGCAATGTCCCTGGCCAAGAAACTGACCCTGTCTGGCTGAGCAGAATGACAATGGTACTCGGGCAAATTCCACAACATGACATCCACACAGTGAATCTGTGACAATGGATGAATTCAACTTTAGAAGTTAGTTATTAAATGAACTGCAAAATGTCTACTTTGAAGATGCCGATGTTTTTCCTTAGCAGATTCTGTGCTTGGGATTTACACAAAGGCTCAGAATTGCAAAATACAAAGATCAAATAATCTGGTGCCCCACTGTACTGGGTAAATGTACTAGTTGAAATTAAATTTTAAAAACTGGGGGAGAAATGCTCTCATGTTTTACCTACATAAATTCAATGTTTGTTTATTCAGTTGACTGTTTTGTGAGAATCTGGGACTAAGATGAATGAAGGCAGAAGATAAAGTGATCCCTGTTCCTTTATTCAAAGTTATCTAAACTAAGTTTTTAAGCTTTATTTGTTACACGTAATGTTAATCCTACCAAATGTAGTTGATTGATAGATAGGCTTGAATTGGACATAGGATTTAAACATTTCAATGAGAACACAAACCACTGACTCTGGCTTAACACCACACTCTAGAAAAGAAGAAACCTTTACAGAAATATTTGAAATATACAAAATTTGTGCAAGGACAAAACATATTTTAGAACCTGAGCAAAGGCTTTGTACAGGTTGTTTTCACTGGCAATAATTCAGCCAGGTCGGTATGTTGCTCTTGGCAACTGATGTGGCCCCCAAAATATGTAGAACACAGGCCAGTGATTCTGGAGGGCTGCAGTTAGTAGTACAGGCCAGGAGTTCAACAAACTGCTACTGGAAACCATAATGTTAAAAACAAGTAAAAATAAAAGAATGAGTGCACAAAGAAACAAACAGTAAGATGAAGATGCTCAGGATCAGACTGGATGAGAGTATGACCACAACACTCAGATACACCACACCTCCTTGCTCTCAAAATAAATATATTGAACGTTTACAACAGAATGAATGCCTTATGAATGCAAGCTTTTCTTTTATTGCAATTCTAATCAAATAGACCAAAAGGTCATACTTCTAAAATAAGCTACAAGTAATCTTTTCCATGAAAATGATGTGACTTGGTGCCACAGCTAAACTTTCTCTAATAGCAGCATCATCAGCCCATGGCAGCAAAGAAACGTTAATTTCTGGCATCTCATGGGCTCTTATCGAAGCAACTTCATAAAGCATGCGGATATCTATTCTGCTAAAGTTTCAAACAAATAAAAATGATCATTGTGCTTGTGGGTCTCATACCTTCCAAAATATACATAAATGATGGCAAATTAACAAATAATAATAGCAGGTCCTTGCTTTCCAATAAAATCATAAGGCAGAGGGTTGACAGTGAAAAGAAAAATGTTTAAAATGAAAAAAAAAAAACTGCAAAATGGTGTTAGCATTCACAAAAAAGATCATGCGAAGATCAGATCCATACTGATTAAACATTGAAAATTCAGCGACAATCCAAAGAACTCTGTCCATGAGTCCAAAGGCATGCATGCCGGCTGAAGGAAATGCAGGATTCATCTGACAGTATCTTCTTCAGAGCAGAACAGTAACACCTCACTGGAATAATCACGACAGGGTGAACAAGGGGCCATCACACTTCTTTTTTGTAATTCAAAATAAAAGAAACACAATCACAGGACAGAAAAATTACAGAATAGTGGACAGAGAAAATATAGAAATTCACAATGACCCTATAAAGCAAAAAAAACTTCAAATTATTTCTACACTTTCAGGGTTTATGCTTTTTCAAAGTAGTCTTTTTAATTTTCAAAGTTTATAATGAAAGATTTAAAAATGAAGTGTTAACTATAAAATTACTTCTCATGAGATTACCTATAGTATCAATACTTTTTTGAGACAGGGTCTTGCTCTGTCACCCAGACTGGAGTCCAGTGGCGCAATCTAAGCTAACTGCAACCTCTGCCTCCAGGGTTCAAGCGATTCTCATGCCTCAGCCTCGAGTAGCTGGGATTACAGGTATGTGCCACCACACCTGGCTAATTTTTCTATTTTTAGTGGAGATGTTGGCCAGGCTGGTCTCAAATCCCTGGTCTCAGGTGGTCTACTCACCTTGGCCTCCCAAAGTGCTGGAATTATAAGTATGAGACACCACACCCAGCCTCAATACTCAAAATAATAATTTCACTCTTGTTTCAAGGACACATTAAGAAGCATCTTGTCATCAGAATCTTCCACAACCAGATGTTTTAAAGTATTTAAAGTTATTAATAAGGAAAAGAACCTAAAACTTACATTCAAAGTGAAGGACCTACACTTCGCTGAGTAATTTTGCCTTTCCCAGTAAGTTCACAATTAAAAAATAAAAATATGGAATATAATATATATATATAAAATTACATATATATAAATGTTTTTAAACTCCAAGACCTAACTAAGGCTGTCTGTGACATCAGCTATTATTGGCCATGTCTGGCCTTCAGGTCCAGACCCCAGCTCCAAGTACTCACTGGAGAAAGGACCAGGGCTATCCCGCCTTTGTATCCACGAGCTGCATCTGCATCTGCACATTGGCAGGCATTCCACCTCCATAGCCTCCTTTGGACTGCATCTGGTTCTGAATGGAGCTAACCTAAAACAAGACAACAACACAACAAAATAAAATGGAAGTCAGGAACTAGGTCCAGTGCAACTAAGTAATTCTTTTCCCAGAATTTTATCTGGGCTGCTTTCTTCAGAAGGGTACTTTTAGAGATTTAAACATTTTCTGGTTATAAGGACAAACAGGGAGGCTAGCAATTGAAACAATTTTTGCAAAAATCCCTATTTTCTCTATTTCTAAATTACTAAAAGTCAGTTTTGTAATTTACAATGTATTTGGTAACATTTAAAAAGCAGTCAAAAATATATAGATCAACTCCAGTTTTTTTTTGTTTTGAGACAGGGTCTTGCTGTGTTGCCCAGGCTGGAGTGCAGTGGCACAATCTCAGCTCACTGCAACCTCTGCCTCCCAGCGATTCTCCTGCCTCAGCCTCCCTAGTAGCTGGGATTACAGGCACATGCCACCACACCCAGCTAATTTTTGTATTTTTATGTTTCACCATGTTGGCCAGGCTGGTCTCAAATTCCTGATCTCAAGTGATCCAACTGCCTCAGCCTCCCAAAAGTATTGGGATTACAAGCATGATCCACCGCACCCTGCCGATCAACTCCACTTTCTGTTTCACAACCTCAAGTATCTTAATTTACAGATACCTCACATAGATAAATCACCTCAATTACTTAGTAAAGAATCAAAACCAAGAAAATGAGCATGAATAATATTGGTCCAACCACAGATAAATCTTAAATGTCTGTGTCATAAAATGTGCCATCTTAATATAGTCTGACAAAGTAAAAAAGAATCAAAGAATCCAAAGACGAAAGGATAGTAGTACAGTTTATTTATTAATATTGTAACTGGGCAAACTATCCTCTCTGAATATCAGGCTTCTTATTTGTAAAAGGGTTAAGATGGTAATCTTTCCCGACCACATTAAAGGGCTATTTCCTGAAAGATTGCAAGATATATAAAAGCCAGGATATTTTCTTTTTACGGAAACAAAGGCACATAAAGTCATTTGAACTGTGAAGTACTTTTAACATATTATTATTATTCCAATCTTAGTTCATATAAATTAGAAGCAGGCTGGAAACAGAGTTGGAAAGTCAGGCTGGACTGCTAGAAGAAGGAACACAAGCAATACGATTTTGGAGGTGATGGCCTAACAGTGGAGAAAGAGTACTGGCAGTGTGGTTGAGTATTTCATGGAATCAGCTCAAAGGGCCCTTCACACTTCCACAATTTGGAGGAGTGCAGGGAACCAGGGGTATCATCTATTTATCAGTCATCTGCTTATCAAATACTTACTGAGCACCTGCTGTAATATAAGGTATGATGGGTGAGGTGCTTTCCATTGGTAATTCTGAGTCAATATTATTATTAAAAGAAAGTAAGACTTGTCAGCTGGACACGGTGGCTCATGCTTGTAATCCTAGCACTTTGGGAGGCCCAGGCGGGTGGACCACCTGAGTTTGGGAGTTTGAGACCATGGAAGAACCCTGTCTCTACTAAAAATACAAAATTAGGCAGGTGTGGTGGCGCATGCCTGTAATCCCAGCTACTCAGGAGGCAGAGGCAGAATTACTTGAACCCAGGAGGTGGAGGTTGCAGTGAGCCAAGATTGCACCATTGCACTCCAGCCTGAGCAAGAAGAGTGAAACTCCATCTCAAAATAAAAAAGTAAGACTTGTCTAACTCATTTTTGGAGTAAGGAAGGTTGCAATATAATACAAAATAATGGCAAAATAGAAAATGCATAGCTTATTTAGATCAAAAGAGTCTATATGAGAAAATGTGGTTTGTTCTTAAATGGGAACATTTTTACTAACCTGGAAATTTACTTACATGGACCATCTTATTTGTATGACATCACATTATAAGGTGTTACTGTAATAGTCACATTAATCAAATGACTAGGTAGGAGTGTAAGAAGAAATCTATAGGCTTTTTTTCTTTTTAACATAAACTTGCTCAGTTAAAGCCGTGTGAAGAGGCCAGGGCCTGCCATATGATACTAGTTCAAATTCATCATCTGCCCCTTTTAGGTAACATTATGTGACACAAATCTGATACTACTTTTCCACTTAACATGGTATATTAGCTTTTATAGATATTTTAGGCCTGTCTTTAAAAACATCTTTATGACCAGGTGCAGTGGCTCACAGCTGTAATCTCAACACTTTGGGAATTCAAAGAAGGCAGATAACTTGAGCCCAGGAGTTTGAGATTAGCCTGGGAAACATAGTGAAACTCCATCTCTACAATTAAAATAGAAAAACCAGCTGGGCGTAGTGGTACAGGCCTGTAGTCCCAGCTACTGCGGAAGGCTAAGGCAGGAAGATCGATTGAGCCTGGGAGGTCAAGGCTGCAGTGAGCATTCCAGCCTGGGCAACAGAATGAGACCTTGTCTTAAAAAAAGGAAAACAAACAAACAAAATCTTTGTTTTTATACTGTGCATTCAATAATGCCATGCAGATTCTAAGAAAGAAAAAAAGTACTTTTTTTCTCCAAAAGTCAATTCTTCAATTTAAAGAATTTGGTTTAAGTAACCTTTATTAAGTAACTTTAATAAGTAATCTTTCAGTGTTGAGACTGAATGTATTATTGTGACTGTGAATATACAATATTTTAACACAACAGGGTTATATTACTGAAAGGGTAACAGAAATCTTTTCTGGCAAGAAGGGAGCAGAAAAGAAAAGTCTTTTAACTAAGTAAAGGTAGAAGAACGATGTATTTAGAGAAAAAAAGAATTATAAATCATTTAACCATTCAATAATATAGTTTAGGCAAGCCTGTTTCACATGCAGTAAGCCATGTTACTAACACTAGCTGCTCAGTTCTCAGGACAAACTTAACAGACAGTATTTCTTTGACTAAACAGCATGTCTATTTATGGTTCTGTCTTATTTACACTATTATTGCATAGGATAGGAGAACATAATTTTTCTCACAGAGTCAGGCCCATCAAATCAGGACTATCAATGATACTCTCAAGAAAGTTACTTGGCGGGTGTGGTGGCTCACGCCTGTAATCCCAGCACTTTGGGAGGCCGAGGTGAGCAGATCACCTGAGGTCAGGAGTTTAAACTCCGCTCTAATAAAAATACAAAAAATTACCTAGGCGTGGTGGCGCATGCCTGTAGTCCCAGCTACTCAGGAGGATGAGACAGAAGAACTGCTTGAACCCAGGAGGCGTAGGTTGCAGTGAGCCAAGATTGAGCTACTGCACTCCAGCCTTGGTGACAGAGTGAGACTCCGTCTCAAAAAAAAAGTTACTAATTGAACAACACCGTTAGAAACAGCAAGAACTCAGTGCTCTATAACGGTGGGATGGATGCTGAATATCGCTTTAGAGATAGCAAACTCGAATATGAATGGACTATAAAACACATGTGGGAAACACACTTAGCTCTAAAGAGCTGAAACACTTCATAAAAAGTCCACCTCAGTAGCAGAGAAGGCTGCCTGGAGATAGCAAAGTAGATAGCAAAGAAGAAACTCTACAACAGCTTAAGTCTCATCTTGATTCTGCATCTAAGATTAAGAGGCAGATGTGCAAGCCCTGCAAAGTACAGTCCTAAAGTTCTACCCCAATGTTGACAAGCAAAACAGTCGGTATGCTAAGATGGCTTTCTCATTCAGGGAGGAATCTTAAAGGAAATTCAGAAATGTACATAAGATTTTAAAGGTTAACAAATGCCATGAACTAAAATTTAATGCTTCCTATACAGTTGGATTTTTTTTTTTTTTTTTTTTTTTTTTTTTGAGACAGGGGTCTCACTCTTCACCCAGGCTGGAGTTCAGAAGCATGATCTTGGCTCACTGCAACCTCTCCCTCCCAGGCTCAAGCAATCCTACCACCTCAGCCTCCAAAACAGCTGGGACCACAGGTGCACATTACTATACCCAGCTTATTTTTTATATTTCTGGTAACAGGGTTTCTCTATGTTGCCCAGGCTGATCTTGAGCTCCCTAGCTCAGGCAATTCACCTGCCTCGGCCTCCCAAAGTACTGGGATTACAGCTGTGAGCCACTGTGCCTGGCTTTATAGTTGGATTTTTAAAAAATCTAAGGTGGCAGAGACAACATTTGTTAATGAGAAAGAAATTAAAATTCATATATAATAAATTTGAAACCACCTATTCTCTTTATATAGATTATAGTAACCATATTAATAAAAGTAATAGGGCCCCATTTAGTCTTTTCACTCTATGTTGACGCAGGAAACAAAGCTACTGACTATTCTGACAGAAACATGATACCTCCTGCATTTCCACAATGCAGTCAAGTGAAACAAAGTACTTTTCCTACAGATCTAAAACAAACAATCTGTTTCCTTTCCAGGAAAGTTCAGATGTCATTCCTTTGCTTACCTAGTAACTGAAGTAACAAACGTCTTTGCTGTATCCAGGATACCCACCTACCTATTTTTAAAGTCCCTTTTAAGTCTTGTTAATGCTGTCTAGTAAGTTGGTATACAGTGGATCATAATTTTGTGTTTATAAAACCCTGTTGACTTTCCGGTTCTGAACACTTTAGGGATCATTTAGATACTTGTTTACTTTAGGCACAGGGAAAAGAGTCAGTCTGTTGATACTCAGTGGCTTGCTTTAACACAGATGTGAGGGAACAACTCTGATAAGAACCTGCATTTGGTGCTGCTTCTATTATATTGCATTCTGGTTTTCTCTTCAATAAAAATTAACAACTAAAAGATCAGATGAATAGATCTAAAGCCTATTCTGAAACTCACTGAAACCTCTATTAAAAGACTGCAAATAGATCTTATTATTTCTGGTTCTTTACACACTACTGCCTTGCTCTAAAAGGATATGTGAAAATTCAAATCCTATGCTTAATGCATAAGAACGTACAGTAAATAAATCACAAACATTCTAATATTATCAGGTAAAGACAAATAATTAATAGGGGTCCCAAACACCCCAGCCGCAAACTGGAAGTGGCCTGTTAGGAACCAGGCTGTACAACAGGAAGTGAGCGGCTGCAAGTTAGAATACCGCCTGAGCTCCCCCTCCAGTCACAACAGTGATGGCATGAGATTCTCACAGGAGCACGAACCCTATTGTGAACTGCACAAGTGAAGATCTAGGTTGCACTTATAATTTTTAATAAAATTATAAGACCGCTGGTTTTATAAAATAAAATACTAGCCTGTGGTTAGCACTGAGTTACTTTTTTTTAAAATTTATTTTTAACATTACTAGTATTAACAGAGAACAATGCCTATTGACATAAAACCAGTAATTTCTAGATAAATTTACTCAAAAAAAATATAAAAAATTAGCCGGATATAGTAATGTGCACCTGTGGTCCCAGCTGTTTGGGAGGCTGAGGTGGAAGGATTGCTTGCGCCTGGGAGGGAGAGGTTGCAGTAAGCCAAGATCATGCCTCTGATCTCCAGCCTGGGTGAAGAGTGAGACCCCATCTCAAAAAAAAATAATACTAAAATCCAACTCTATAGGAAGAATTTTAGTTCATGGCATTTGTTAACCTTTAAAATCTTATGTATATTTCTGAATTTTCTTTAAGATTCCTCCCTGAATGAAAACCCTATCATTGGCATACTAACTTTTTTGCTTGTCATCATTGGGGTAGAACTTTAGGACTGTACTTTGCAGGGCTTGCACATCTGCCTCTCATGAGACCTTATGAGAGTCTAATGCTTGATGAACTGAGGTGGAACAGTTTCATCCCGAAACCATTTCCCCTTTGGAAAAACTGTCTTCCATGAAACCGGTCCCTGATGCCAAAAAGGTTGGAGACCATTGGTTTATAAAATAAAGCAATAAAAATGTGTGCAAAAGGCAACTAACTGAACTTAAAAGAACAAGAGATTAATTATTATTAAAAAGGTTGATCTCCAAGTCCCTTTGGTGGGAGCAAGAGAATCAATAGGATATTAACCTCCATTCTGAACTCAAATACTTTCAAGTTTCGAAGTATTTATTCGGGACAAAGGCAGCTATGAAGAGCTGAGTACAAGAAACAGAAACAAATACATAACCTGGCAAACTAGAAGACATTAATTTTTCATCATTAGTTTGCTTCTCTCTTCTATGCTCACATTATGTATTTACATTCACTGTATACAAATTCATTGAGTATAATGCTACTAAAAATGTTTGTGCCTATCACACAGGTTTCATATGACTATGCCCCAATGCCCTATCTGCATGTCCCACCAACATACTTACTGAATTCATTCCACTGAACAGGTCTCCTGATCCAACATGAGCTGTGTGCACAAAGTTTGTGGGCTCTCCAATCATACTTCTGTCAATCCGTCGTCGCCTTTTCTAAAATATGGGCAACAATGTGTTAAGAAAGTGATCTTATTAACAACTTACTCTGATGGATTTTTATACTATGACTGTTTAATAATAAATTTGCCAAGAACACAAAAATGCCTAGCTCTTAGACTGTCACAATTAATTCTTTTTTTGTTTTTTTACGACGGGATTTCACTATGTTGGTCAGGCTGGTCTTGAACTCCTGACCTCAGGTGATCTGCCCGCCTTCGCCTCCAAAGTGCTTGGATTACAGGCGTGAGCCACCACGCCCGGCCCACAATTACTTCTTATGATGAAATCCTTAAGAGAAACATAGGCACAAAAGTGATTAGTAAAGCAAAACAGTAAGTTATTATTTAGAGCTTAATAGATTATTTGGTTTAGCTTTGGTCATCCACATATTTGTATAATAACTGCTTAAGTTTTATTATTTTTAAAAAGCAAGAGAAATGTAAAATTACCATAGTCACTATTATTGTAAAGAACACAGTGTGGTTTGAATACGATGTCTGATTTTAAACATTATATTCTTTCATTATTAACAGATATATTACATTTTGATGGTTACTTAGATTATACCCAATTACCTTTCTATGCTAAAATGAATCTGTTGGCCGGGCGTGGTGGCTCACACCTGTAATCCAAGCACTTTGGAGGCCAAGGTGGGTGGATCACCTGAGGTACGGAGTTCAAGACCAGCCTGACCAACATGGTGAAACCCCGTCTTAAAATAT
>PVKP010050958.1:0-13152 GCA_004027715.1 Plecturocebus donacophilus | reverse complement strand
TCAAGCAATTCTCCTGCCTCAGCCTCCTGAGTAGCTGGGATTACAGGTGAGCACCACCATAACCAGCTAATTGTTTGTATTTTTAGTAGAGACAGGGTTTCACCATGTTGGCCAAGCTGGTCTTAAACTCCTGATCTCAAGTGATCAGCCCACCTCGGCCTCCCAAAGTGCTGGGATTACAGGCATGAGCCAATGCATCCAGCTCATTTATTTATTTATTTTTGCCTGGTCATGGGCTCATGCCTATAGCCCTAGCACTTTAGGAGGTCAAGGCAGGCCAATCGCTTGAGCCTAGGAGCTTAAGACCAGCCTGAGCAACATGGCAAAACTCCATCTCTATAAAAATACAAAGATAAAGAAGAAAAAAAGAAAAAGGAAGAAAGAAGGCAGGAAGACAGGAAGGAAAGAAGAAAGAAAAGAAAGAAAGAGAGAGGAAGAAAGGAAGGAAAGAGAGAGAAAGAGAAATAGAAAGAAAGAAAGAAAGAAGAAAAAGAAGAAGAAAGAAAGAAAGGAAGAAAGAAAGAAGAAAGGAAGGAAGGAAAGAAAGAAAGAAGAAAAAGAAAGAAGGAAGAAAGAAAGAAGAAAGAAAGAAAGAAAGAAAGAAAGAGAAAGAAAGAAAAGTTAGCCAGGTGTAATGGTGCATGCCTATGGTCCCAGCTACTTGGGAAGCTGAGGTGTAAGGATCGCTTAAGCCTGGGAGGTCGAGGCTGCAGTGAACCAAGATCAAGCCACTGCACTCTAGCTGGGCAACAGAGTAAGACCCTATCTCAAAAAAAAAGAAACGAACAAAAAAGATTTCTTAGTTCCTGCCTACCACGTGCCAGGAACAATTCTACCTGTTGGAGATGATAACAATAACAACAACAAAAAGACAAACAAAAATGTGTTATGCTAAATGGCCATTCTTTCCTACACTACAGATACTTCAGTTAAGCAAACACAAGTAAGAAAAATAGTGAGAAGGCAGGAGATAGAGAGACACAAATTTCTGCGAACAACCAAATAAGCAATACTCTTTTTGAGACAGCAAGAAACTGTAATTTATTGGTTCTTCATTTAATGTGTCTTATATTTAAAAAAACTGCTTCACTTTGGTCTTTTCAAAATAATTTATAATTATTTTAAACGAATAAGCAGAACACTAGAGTTAGGACATTTTCATGACTTTAGGTTACTAGGGCATAATATTTGAAATAAATTTATTTGAGAGAATTTGTTATTTATCCTACTTGAAATTATATTTCTTATGGGCACCTTTTTCTGAAATATTCCAGTGGCCAGATAAATAATCATTGCAACTTTTCCTTTAAAAACTTCCCAGGCCAAATTGTTTAAAGTTATGGTGTGTAACCCAGAACTTTGGGGACTTAAGTCATTAGGGACCTGCACACTGGAACAGCAGGAGAAGTGTTTCCTGCGGAAGAGTTTGTCATGGCATCTAGGCACTAACAACTTTGCTCACCTGTCTGCTACCGTGGGTTGGCCATTTTTTTCAGGCATGTGTCTTAATAAAAGACTTTACCCCTACACTCTGTCTCTTCCATAGCTGCACTGCAGGTTCTTGGCAGAAATGACAACTTCAATCATTTGTTGTATAACTCCTCAATAAAAGCCTCATTATGAGAACTAGTGCATGTGCAGAAATGCTCAGAGAACATATTCAATTCTCCAATTATTCTAAATGTTTTCTTTGGACCAAAACAGGAAATAAAGTGAAAACAACCATCCCTTCAGCACTTATTCCATATCACTGTGCTAAGACATTTACTTAATTGTGTGCCTTTAACAAGGTTATGTGTAGCTATTAATTATCTTTATTTTGCAGATGAGGCATAGAGATGTGAAGTCATTCGTCTGAGGTTCTACAGCTAGTAAAGGGACTAGTATTCACATCAGTCTGTCTGATTCTAAAGTGAGTTACTTTTATCATAGTAAAAGGTTCCACATCAGAGTACTACATGCTTAAATTATCTTGCTTCAGACCTTTATGAACTATATTTACTTAAATATGGGTTAGCCTTCCTTTACCAGATGTCATTGCAAAGTGCTCCAATACATATCCATACACACTGGTAATGACGATGATTGTTGCATAAATGAGGACCCATCAGAAATTATTCCCAGGTGTGCTGGTCAAATAAGTGTAAGATTCTTCTGAATAAATTTTTTTTTAATCTTAAGGACACTGAATGTCATGTAACTGATCATGTTTTCTTCTTTACTTTGGCTACTAGGATGCACAAAGACAATTGATGCCAATCTCTAGCAACTGTACATATGCATTTCCATATGTCAATTTTACCACATATATATTCTTTTTCTACTCATACATTTCCTTTATCCTAATTCTCTCATTTATTTTAGGTATTTTTTATTGCGTGTATTTTTTAAGCCTACTCAAATCCTTTGTGAAAATAGGCAGAGTAGTTTAAGTAAATAAATGCAACATATTCAAAGTGATTCTAATTACTGTATTCGTCAAGAATTTATTAAGTGCTTACTATATTGCCGAAACTATTCTAGGCACTGCATTTATACTGAAACCTCAAAAAAGCCCATATAATTACTCTGATGTTTAAAATATAACGTCTACTTCTTATTTTACTAGCCAAGCAAGTGTCTAGTCAAAAATAAAAAACATGGACTCATAGAAAAATCCTAATTCTGGTATTCTGCTTTCTTATACTAAATCATACAATGATCTTTTAATTTTTTTATTTTTCATTTTTTATTGTTCATTTTTTTTATTTTTGAGGCAGTTTTGTTCTGTCACTCAGGCTGGAATGCAGTGGTGCAATCTTGGCTCACTGTAACCTCTACCTCCCAGGCTCAAGTGATTCTCCTGCCTTCCGAGTAGCTGGGATCACGGGTGCCCACCACCACACCCTGCTAATTTTTGTGTTTTTAGTAGAGATGGAGTTCCACCACGTTGGTCAGGCTAGTCTCAAACTCTTGGCCTCAAGTGATCCACCCTTCTTGGCCTCCCAAAGTGCTGGGATTACAGGCGTAAGACACTGATACTGGCCTTAGTATGTATTTTTTCTCACTACATTGGCTATTATCAGCTTGAGCAGGGTAATGGATAAGGCATGCAGATCAATTACAACCAAAACACATTCATGAATGAAGCTACAGTAGAGGAAAGCAAAAATAGAGTTTCTTTGACATCTTAACAAATATTAATTAATACTCAAATTAATTTCTCAGCTAGATAATGTTCTTTCACCGCTAGGCCTGAGAAGAGCAATGCATTACATGTTTTATAAACTTTTCTATGAGTCGAAAATGAAATGCAATAGCAGAACCCAAATGTAAGCCAGTGTTGCCTGTTATGACTACTAATCTTATTCTACAGAGAAAAGAATAAACTAAGAAAATTAGTCAAGATTACCCAAAACAGACATGTGTAATTCAGTTTTGTTAACCTCTTACTGAGTGTTCTGACCACCTTTGAAGAGGTGAATTAATTATTAAGCAATTTCCATCAAGCTACTTGGTCAGCTTTCTCCTCCCACATCATGAGCTATAATGCACATGAATGCTTTACAGGGTAGGATGCAATTAAACCTTCCATTGATTTCGATTATTGGCAATACTTCAGTTAAATTAGGAGTTTAGAATTTCTTTCCCCAGCTATCTTTTATTTCCTAGAAAAGAGAAAACAGATGCTTTAAACTTCGTGACCATTTGCTTATAAAACATATATATTAATGTTTTTTCAATACAGTAACTATTATCTACTGTTCTTTTATGAATAGAAACTGCTCTAATTAATGCCTATATTGATTTTTCATAGTTATTTCCAGAGACGATTGCTACTTAATTCTGTCAAGACAAAACAAAGTTCCTGAAAGGTATAGAGAAAGGACAATGAAAATAATAAGCTAATATTGTAATTATTGATATCTGGACATAGTCAATAATTGTTGAAATGTTCTGACTTTATGGTTGCCTGGTACAGTGACTTCAGAATTCGGTTAAATAAATTTTTATTTTAAGAACAAACCTGAGATATACTTAGGAACTCAATTAAAAAATCTTTTTCCTATGTGCAGAATTCTGTGTCAAAGTTATCAAATGTTAAATAATGATCCACTCAAGGTAGGATTATTAACCTTTCAAACAGAAACATTTCTATAGACTCATTTGGGCAACTCTTTCTGATTAGCGTTACTGACAAATGAAAATTTAAAGAGTTTTTGTTTGTTTGTTTTTGTCTCTATTTTTTTCTCTCTTTCCTTCTTTTCTTTTTGAGACAGAATCTTGCTCTGTCCATCAGGCTGGAGTGAGTGGTCCAGGCTGGAGTGCAGTGGCACGATCTCAGCTCACTGCAACCTCGGTTTCCCAGGCTCAGGTGATCCCACCTCAGTCTCCCAAGTAGCTGAGACTACAGGTATGTGTGACCATGCCCAGCTAATGTTTGTATTTTTTGTAGAGACAGGGTTTCACCATATTGCCCAGGTTGGTCTCAAACTCCTGGGCTCAAGAGCTCTGTCCTCTTCAGCCTCCCGAAGTGCTGTGATTCAGTTTTGTTATCCTTAAAGTTTATCTCACAGAGTATTCGACCACCTTTGAAAAGTGAATTAATTATTAAGGAATTTCCATAAAGCTACTTGGTCAGCCCTGAGCCACCCCACCTGGCCTAAAATAATCACAGTTAACACATGTGGGGTTTGGGCTGTTTTCTGTTGTGGGTCTCTGACAATGCTTCCCAAACTCTCTTGAATAGTAACAGGAGGTTGATTGGCTCCAGTAACTGAGCTCTGCCGGGGCTGGGTCTGCAGCGTTTCCATACCACTTCCTCGTGCTCCTTCAGCTGTGTCCTCTGCTGGATTTTGGCATTGTCTTTATCTTTATTTTTAGTTTTAGTTTTGAGAGGGAGTCTTGCTCTGTCGCCAGGCTGGAGTGCAGTGGCGCGATCTTGGTTCACTGCAGCCCTCACCTCCCGGGTTCAAGCGATTCTCCTGCCTCAGCCTCCCGAGTAGCTGGGACTACAGGCGCGCGCCACCACGCCCAGCTAATTTTTGTATTTTTAGGAAAGACGGGGTTTCACCATGTTGGCCAGGGTGGTCTCAATATCTTGGCCTTGTGATCCACCTGCTTCGAGCTCCCAAAGGAGGGATTACAGGCATGAGCCATCGTGCCTGGTCGGCTCTGTCTTTAGATGGAACTCCCACCCTGGAGACAAGATGGCTCTGACGTTCCAGACACAGTATTTGTGGACCACAACATCCCGGAAGAGATCATTTCTTCGAGTAGCTTTCTCTAAAGAGAAGCAAGGGCCTCCATGACTAAAGCTCACGTCTCATGAGTTTGAACTGGGTCACACACCCAGGGGCCCGGCTGCCCTGCCCAGTCACAGCTCCCCACAGGGCTTGACGAGGAGGATCGATGCCCACCCGGACCGCAGGCTGCCACGCGGGCCCCGGCAGCTTGGATGTCAAGCAGACAACCGCAGGGGCCACTCCAGTTTAAGGCTGGTGGTGGTTAGGAATAAAATATGAAACCCAGGCATACGCAAGAGAAGCTAAAAATAATTCTCATAGAGAGAAGCCTAAACATCATGAGTCCTGACTTCCCACTTGTGACGTTTTATCAAAGTCCCAAACAGTGAAATTTACTTAATTCTAGATCAAAGTTAATGTGACTTTTCGTAGTACTTTTCTCACCGTTCTTAAGAGAAACGTTGCTGGCAAGACTTGACTGCAACTGGCTCCCGCCTGCCTCTTATTTGGGAAAAATCAGCAAGCATGGATACCCCACCTCCTTAACAGCTTCCTGGGAAAGGCTGCTGCTCGGTGACATCATGGTGTGAGAGTCCAAAGGGAAAGAAGCTGTTAAGTGAGCCAGAGCCCAGAGTTAGGTGATAAGTCCTTGTCATGTGCACAGACAGAGGCCCACGGAGCCAGCAACTCCTCTTCAACAGCACTGGAAAATAGAAAAATAGACATGTTGAAGACTGTATCTAAACAAATCTATAAATGAGTCCACGGGGCAAATCATTTCTGAAATAAAAACAACCAACGGTGCCACTAAACTTTATCACTGAATTTTATATCTCTTAGTGACTGTTAGAAAAGACAACAGCAGTATCTAGTGAAGCAGGAACAGCATCTAGTGAAGGAACTCTAGAACATCTCTTGAAAGAAAAAAGATATCTTATTCTAACCAAAATAATGAATAAATTTAGAAATTTGTCCATAAGCATAGGTATTACTTATTCATGTGACAAGTTGTCCCTTAAAACAATAGAATTCACAGTGTTTTCTATTTGGATTCTTTCGTTTTTAAGTCTCTTAACATTGAGTCTCTAATACGTCTGTCAGCTTCACAAGAAAACATCACACTCAATTAATGAAATTCCTGTCAGCCAAGCGGCAGATCTGTTAGTGCCTAGAGGAAGCCAAAGTAATCCATCTTGATTTAGGCAAAGCTTTAGACTGACCCATTTGGCATGTACTGGAATAATCTAGGGAAATATGCTCTCTAGAATTCCACTGACTGCAGAACGGAATCTGTTCATTGATTCATTCGTTTTGTCAGTCAACGAGCATACCTTGTGCACCTATTGCCTGCCAGGCACTGGGCATGGTGCAGTGGCCTTGAACTTCTCCACTCCCAGAATCAAATGGAAGTTGCAAGAGAGAATAGTGAGGGAAGGGAAAAATTGGGAGCAGGAGAGAGGGAAGAAGAAAGAGAAAAAGAGAAAGGAGAAATGACAGGAGAGAAGAAGGAAGAAGAAAAATTTATCTATTCATGACCAATTAATATTGCTGGCCAGGCTTGTTTCCTGGCCAAGCCTTTATTTAGTGAGAATGAAGGGGACAAAAGGAAGAATGGGGTGGAGGCAAAATGTGAACGGGAGGAAGACCTGCTTTAGAGGTCTCTACCATCCCCATTCATTAAGTCTCAGTACCATTCTTAATTCTCACATCAACCGGTCTCCTAGATTCAGTGCCACATCTCCTAACTCTGGTTACCTTATTCCAGATTGTTGGGAAGACAACTCTAGTGCCTTGAAACCATCAGTGATGGAGCAGGAGAAGATGTAGTCCTATCTCCTTGAGACATAAATCTGAACAAATATTCCAGTGACATCAGCTAAAGTCTCTATTACTGCATACAGTAGTCCTGTAGAATTATTGTTTAATTCATTCACTCATGCATTGAAGATCTATTTTCAGTCACTGTTTCAGGCTATTCAAGGCAACGATGAACAAGACCTCTCCTTATGGAACTTACATATTAGCTGTGGGACACATAGAATGCACAAGGAAATTAACAAGAGAATATCAGGGGTAGGGTTTTTTTGAGCTATGCAAAGAATGGAAACATGATGACATGTTTAATAGAATGATTAGGTAGCTAATCTACATTGGGTGTCAGAGCAGGTTTAATAGGTAGGCTGAGTCTACTAAGCAGGTGCACCCAGTGACATTCCTCTTGATGTCTGGAGGAGGAGTCAGAGAATTACATTCTAAGTGAGAAGACAACTTACGCAAATGCCTAAAGGTGAGAACAAATCTGACTTCTTCAAGAATCTTGTGGAAGACCAGTGTGACTGGAGAACAGATGGTGAGGAGAGACTGGTGTGAGGTGAGGTCTGAAAGGAGGCAGAGATGCCTCGTGAAGGACATCATGGGACAGAGCAAGAGACTTGAGCTTTACTCCTAGGGTAAGAGGAGAGTACAGCAGTACACTGGCATTGTACGCCTTTAGCATTACCCGTACATACTGTAAACTTGCCACATGCTAAAGAGGTTTGTGGGCCTTGCTGGAGTCCAAACCACCATATGAAAAATTGTTTCTATGAGAAATGCTCTCTGAATGCCAAACAAAAATTCACATCATTTATTCAAAGCCTGATCAACTTATAATCGGTGCTGAGATCTTTCTCTACTATGGCTTGGGCATTATGTCAACATTGCTTTACTTTTATTCCTGATGATAAATTTGAAAAATGGAGAACTGCTGACTATTTGAATCTTCCAGGCCTCAAGAAGATGGTGGCTTATCATTTATCTTTCTCTTTCCATGTACAACAAGGCTTACCACTCACAGAATATGTTTCAGACTGGTCATTTATATTATCCATTACTGAGTCTACAGTTCTTAGGCCATCTAGTTTGTATTTGAAATGTTTTCTGACAAATAAATTAATTCACATCATCTTCTTCTTCTTGATTTTAATTAAACAAACTTTCACTTTGAATTTTTCTGTAAGTCTTTTTGACCAAAAAAATGCTAGGAGTAAATCTTTACCATTTGGAAAATTTCATTAGTAAGCAAAATGTGAAATGCAATTATATGTTTAATTATTTCTGAAAATTATTCTCCAGGGTTCAATTATTTTATTTTGGGAAATACATTTCTTCAGGATAAAAGATTCCTCTAGTATATATCGTGGGCCACATCAAATTATTTGAAACAAGTTGGAACTTAAATAAATACATAAATGTAAAATGTCGTTCTTCACTAAGTTGATGACTATATCATATACAAAAAACATTCCTTCAAGCAAGTTACTAAGACAGAAAATGATAATGTTTTTTATTATCATCTTAAATTGAATCTCACTGTATCCTTACTGTAAATTACTTTCTGTAGGAAGAGATTTTGGGGAGTGTTTTTAAGACCTTAGAGCCTTATAATGGGAGCTTACCATGTGAATTTCACAGACCCAAAAATCCAGAGGCTAAATAAACTGATCAAATAATATAATAAAATTAAAACAAGTTTTATTTTCCAGTTATGGATACTCACCACATAATATTATCAAGATACTTTTTTAAAACTTCATTTTATGGAAAAATTCAAACACTCCCAAAAGTAGAAAAAATGATGTAGTGAACGGCCATTTACACACTGTCCAGTTTCCATAATTATCAGCATTTTGTCCATTTGTTTTAGTTACTTCTCAACTTTTGAGATTGGTAGTTAGTTTGAAATTAACTACAAGGTCACTCTCTTTCCTAATACCATATATCTCTTTATGGTTTTTCTATTTTTAATCATAATTATTAAATTTGGTTTTAATTTCTTAAGCAAAAATATGGTCTATAGTAATATCTTGTCACAGTTTTTCAAAGCATCACATCTTTCAGTGCCTCATGGGAATTCAGTAAAAAATAAGTATTAATGGTTTTGATGTTTCAGAGCCATAGTGCTTAAGGTTAACAAGAGAACAAAGGTGTGAAATAATACCTGTAAAGGACAGAACAGGAACTCCTTTATTGCTTTATGATAATTGTTGAGTTTAGGCCATGATGGCATTAATGACAGGAGAGCAATCTCATAATAATCAATGTAAAAGAATGTAATCTTTTGTGCTTTTGCCTAATGAATAATCTTAGACTTGTTTCCCATACAGCAGAATCCAGTTTTATAAATCTTCACCTCTGCAGTCATTATTTTATTTAGGGTTTTTATTATTTCGCCCTTGCAGTACTGTAACTGACTCTACTAACACCAGTACATTTTTGCATACTATCTACCTTCAGTTGGGGAAAATATTTATAAAACTCAATTTTAAACATGTTGAATTCCTACAGAGGTTCCTCATTGACTTCAGGGTAACGGCCATCACTTTAGCATAACTTAGGTGAACATTTCAAATCTGACTCCAGCTTACCTGTCTGCCATCATAATATGTTGACCTTGTTGCATGAACTGGAATGACTGTCCAAAATGCCCCTTTCAGGTGAAAACGAACTACACTGTCTATTTATTCTTCAGATAGTCCTTCATTTAGGGGCCCTGAGTCGGCATCTGTATGAAATGCTCTTCCTCTGCTCTCACAGAACTAAGCAGGTTATGTTTTAAATATCCTTTGACATCCTCATTCCCAACTACACGAAATGCTCCCTGAGGCCAGGGGTGGTGTTTTACTCATCTTTACATCCTCAGTGTGTTTCCCATTGCTCTGCATATACTAAATATCCAATAAAGATTTGTTGAATAAATGGCTGAAGGAATGAATGAGAGACGCACAATTCTGCTTTTGTCTAGTAAAAGCATTTTACCAAAAAGAAAATGGAAAAGTCATCATTTGGAGTGTCATTTTCTGCCATAAAATTTATGGTAGCAAGTTACCACTAGGCAAGTATAGGATTTTAGATATATTTCTGAAATATATCTATTCCAGATCTAAAATCCTAAAATATTATTCACTGATATCGGATCCATGTTAACAATGTACCCTATCAGGATTTCAGTAGCACATGAGAGTTTAATAAAAGTCCTCTGCTCTTTCATATCACATGAGTTGGTGAACCACAACCCAGATACCTGTAGGTTCCTC
Organism: Plecturocebus donacophilus; assembly: GCA_004027715.1. NCBI lineage: Eukaryota > Metazoa > Chordata > Mammalia > Primates > Pitheciidae > Plecturocebus > Plecturocebus donacophilus. The sequence goes on along the minus strand of PVKP010050958.1, from coordinate 2,852 downwards.
AAGGAAACAACAGTGAATAAGAAATTGAGTCTATTTTTCCCTCAAGAAAACAAGCAGACTTTTCCCAGAAATTGATAGAAATAGGTTACTTAGGTTTCTTATGGGATTTATTGAATTATGTTATGGGTGTGTATTATTGCAAATTTAAACCATGTGTATTTTTATACACTGTCTCAAGTCCTTTCAGAAAGGGATAGGAGCATACATTTAAAATAAATAAAGGTACAATTTAATCTATATATAACTACAGAATTGTCAACACATGCTACATGATAACTTGGTATACTTGTTTCATATTTATGAGGTTAAATTGATCAATGTTATTGCCTGCAGTATGACTATATTGCTTTGCTTTATTTCTAAGAGATTTGAACCTTATTACTTTAAATAGGTAATGTGACTGCATCATTTAAATTGCTCTGATCTTAACCCAATGCAATGCATAACAGAAAAAGAGTTGAAAAACTGTACCCTTTTTAAAAACCCAGGGAATTCTTTCAAATGCTTTTAAGAATAGCTTGTCTTGAATGTTATAATTCAAGTTACAATTTATTCTTATTTTCAGAGCTTTGCTATAATTTTCTTTCTTACATATCTCTTATTAAAAAAATAAAAACAGTTTGCACCTGTCTCTAACAATGCATATTTATAATAGGGCTATGAAAGAGCTTCCAGATTTAAAGTACATGATATTTTTTTAAAGTTCTCTAATCTTTGTTTTTTATTTTGTTGTGTTTTGTTTTTGTTTTGAGACAGGGTCCTAATTCTGTTGCCCAGGCTGGAGTGCAGTGGTGTAATCATGGCTCACTGCGGCAACGACATCCCAGCTAAAGTGATCCTCCCACCTCAGTATACTGAGTAGCTGGGACTACAGATGTGGGCCACCACGCCCAGCTAATTTTTTGTGCTTCTTGTAGAGAATGGGTTTTGCTATGTTGCCCAGCCTGTCTTGAACTGCCCTGGGCTCAAGCCATCCTCCTACCCTGGCCTCCCAAAATGCTGGGATTACAGTCATGAACCACCATATGTGGCCTAAACTCTTAATAAGAAAAATTATGATTCAGATTCAGATTCCACAAACATTTATTGAAAAGCTACTACAGGCTGAGCATAGTGGCTCATGCCTATAATCCCAGGACTTTGGGAGACCACAGTGGAAGGCCTGGAAGATTGAAGCTGCAGTAAGCCATGATCCCACCACATCACTCTGGCCTGGATGGAAGAGTGAGAATCTGTTAAAAAAAAAAAAAAAAAGCTACTACATGCCAGACACTGCACCAAGTTCTTCCTATGATACCTCATTTGATCTTTATAACAATGTGGTGACAAAGGTATTATTACTGTCTCTATTTTACAGATAGGCAATTGAGAATCATGGTGTAAGTTGCTTACTATCACACAGGTAGAATGGAAAATACCCAGGAAACAGTACAGCACACACTAGGCATTCAGTAAATGCTTGCTGAACCTGGAAATACACCGCCTTTTAAGACAAATGTGCTGCTTTTCAGCATTCTCAGATCCTATCGCAGTGGGTGAGTAAACATGAGGTTTGGCGATCATTTTGGCTTTTTGTGTATTTATTTTTATACCGTGTTTCCTTTTATCTGAACAGGTTATGAAACTGTCTGCTAAATGTTTTAAACTCTTTAAACATGTTAGAAGTCAATCTTTTCAAATTATATTGTATTGTTAACCCACTACATTTCTCTCCCTTGTTGTTTTATAACAAGTATCTAAAAAATTGAAGTAAAGAAGTTTGAGTTTATCTTGATAAATCTGGAAAGACATCCCCTTATGTTCAATCAGTACTTATATGTTTTAACATTACAGTTTGGACATGAAAATGGCAAACTGCTTTAAGGCCAACCTTTATGTGTTACTAATTTCTTGTCCTCTCAGCACATACCACAGTGCCTGGTACATCATAAATACTCAACGTATTCATTCATCAGATTAGTAAAATGATGAATGAATAACTCTTATATTGAATGCCACATACATGTAATAAAGTAATTCTTTCCTGAAATTCTTTCCTGAAATGTTTGTTTTGGTTGGGTTCAATCTGGCTATGTAAAGACAATGTTCAGACTCTGCTACGTATTACCTGTGGGAATTTGATCAAATCATAGAGAGACAGTAAGCCATTTTCTCCTTTTTAAAATGGGAACAATAAACTCTATTTGAAGAATAAATTATGAAAGTTAATGGAAGGTAGTTGTGAAGTTTGTACCTGTTGTGGTTTGAATTGTACACTTCCCCAAAAAATTGTGCGTTGAAGTCCTAACCTAGGTTACCTCAAAAGGGGACCTCACTCAGAGAAGGATCTTTACAGAGGTAATGAAGTTAAAATGAGATGAATATAGTGGGCCCTAATACAAAGTGCCTTGTGTCCTTACTAGAAGGGAAGTTTGGTAGCAGGCACACACACAGGGAGAATGCCATGTGAACATGGAGGCAAAGATTGGAGTGATAGACTGGAGTGATTTGATAGAATATCAAAGATTGCCCCAAACCATTAAAAACTAGGGAAGAGGCATTGAACAGATTCTTCCTCACAACCTCAAGAAGGAATCAACTCTGCTGACACTTGATCTTGAATTCCTAGGCTCCAGAACCGTGAGACAATAAATCTCTGTTGTTAAAGTCACTTAGTTTGTAGCATTTTATTATAGAAAGTAATACAATGTCTGACTATGATTATTTCCTGAGTTAAGAAGTTAAAATTGCCAGGTGCAGTGGCTCATGCCTGTAATCCCAGCACTTTGGGAGGCCAAGACAGGCAGATCACTTGAGGTCAGGAGATCAAGATCAGCCTGGCCAACATGGTGAAACCCTGTCTCTACTAAAAA
>PVKP010050957.1:0-13151 GCA_004027715.1 Plecturocebus donacophilus | reverse complement strand
TATGTCCCAGAATGATGCTCGCCAAATGTCAGTCTGATCTCTCCTTTATGAGGTGACTCTTTGGATATACGGGGGTCAGGGAGCTGCTTGAGGAGACAGTCTGTCCTTTATAGGAGCTCAAGTGCTGAGTTGTGAGCTCTGTTGTCCATTCAGAGCTGCTGGGCAGGTACGTTTAAGTCTGCTGCAGCAGAACTCATATGCCCCTTTTTTTCCCCCCAAGTGTTCTGTCTCGGGGAGTTAGGGCTTTATTAATGAGTTTCCTGTGTGCTGCTGCCCTTTTTTTTTCTTTTTAGGGCTGCCCTGCCCAGCAAGGAGGCAGCTCAGTCCCTGTCTGCCTGCAGAGGCTTTGCTGAGCTGCTGTGGGCTCCGCCCAGCTGCCGTGTGAACTTCCCTGCAGTCTTGTTTATGTAGGTGTAATTAGATCTGCCTTGGCAATAGTGGCCCGCCTCCATAATGGCGGGTTCCCTCGGCAACGGCAGGCTGCCTCAGCAATGGCGGACTACCTCTGTAGTGGTGGAGTGCCCGTAATGGCGGACGCCCCTCCCCCACAGTACTGGACCGTCCCGGGTTCAGCTGTGCCCGCTGCGAAACTCTTAACCCAGAGCGTTTCCAATTGCTGTTTTAGCCGAGCCTGATCACCTGGCTCGCTGTCTCAGAGCCGTTTTTTAGTTGAACGGTCGACTCCCAGGTGTTCCAGTCGCCTGTTGAAAAGGCGCCGGGATCTGTGTGATTTCCCCTGCGGGGACACACTGTGCAGGCTGAAACAGTGGCGCTGCGATTCGTAGCGGTTTTTTGCCTGGGAATCTCCTGGGCTGGCTCCCTGATTCAGTCCCCTTTTTAATCTGCCTTCCCGTAGCTCCACTCGCCAGTTAAAAGGGCACACAGACCAGTGTATTTTGTGCGGAGAACCGCCGTGCCAGGGCGCCGGCCGAAACAGCCGCACTGGCGACCCGTGGGGCTGCTCCGCCTGGGGATCTCCTGGTCTGGGGGTAATAAAAATCCGTCTGGAAATGCGGCGTCCACTCACCCTCTGCACTTTCACTGGGAGCTGCAATCCTGAGCTGCTCCTATGCGGCCATCTTGGATCTCCCTCCTGGGGTAAGATTCTTGATGAGATAAAATGTTGGCGGCTTTATGTTGGCTTTCTTCATTTTTATTGCTGTTATTGTTGGGGGAGAAATTTTTCCTATTTTGTGAAATCCCAAAATTTGTGAACCACTGTTGTGGTAACGATTCTGCTGCCAAGAAGATACTGAGGCAAATCATTGAGTTCCCTTTGACTCCTCCCTTATATGTAAAACAATTGTCCTTATCTCAGATGATTTTTGGCAATGTGAGGAGACATTTTTGTTTGTCCCAGCTGTGGAGGGGGACTGCCTGGCATCTAACCTGTAGAGGCCAGGGATGTTACTCAACACCCTACACTGCAGAGGACAGGACCCCCTCTTCCAACAACAACAAACTTATCTAGTCTAAAATGTCAGTAATGTTGAGACTGAGAAAGCCTTCTGTAAAATAAGGATAAAGACGTAGGAGCTCTAATCCTGACGGCTTGCTTCCTGTACTCTAGTTTTTTTTTGTTTGTTTGTTTTTGTTTTAATATCATACAAGAAAGGTAGAAGGATTTAGCAACATTGAGTCCTGTTTCTGTGGCTTTGTTTTCAAATAAGAATCATTTTATTCAAGGAAAGATGAAAGCAGATATTCTCTAGTTTAATTGAGGGTGGGAGTCCCTGTGCTTTGCCTATTTGACAAACCCTCCCTGTATCTTCGGGCTAGGAGAGAAATCTTTTGAGTGTGACAACCAGTTTGTTAATTCATAGAAAAGACAGGATAGGAAGCCCAAGGGTGAAGAAAGAAGCCCAGGAGGTAAGGTTGTAGCTAGCTGTGTGTGTGTGTGTGTGTGTGTGTGTGTCCATACAAAGTCTCTGTATTTTGAGCACTAAATACTATGTTGGGATGTCCCATTAAGCTAAGGTCAACTCATCCTTTCTGATGAACGTTCAACCCAATCCCCCTTTCCTTTTTTTCCTCAGTGATTCCTTTGGCAATTTCCTTTACCCCTCTCTCAGCCCTGCTACAGGGACACAGAGCTGCTTTGGACAAAGTTCACCTATGCAGGTTCACCTATACAGCTGGGCATTTGTGTTTTCTAGGATTTCTGTCCCTCTAGACCATACCCCTGTCGTTAGCTCTATTGTTGTTCCTCCTCAACCTTCTCAGCTGTGGATTCCCACCTTATTTATTTGCAAAAATATTTGTTGTGGGATTCTTTGACAATCTAGTAAAAGCTCTGGATCTTAGCCGGAAAATACACTTGACATTATGTAAAGAATGTTTCCTTCAGTGTCAGGGGTTTCTGGATGCTTATGGCCTGTTCGTGGAGCCCAGTGAAGAGCCCTTCTTCAGAGAAATGCAGTGTATGGGATGGATATAGAGGATATAAGTTGGAAGAGGCATAGTGGGAAAATTGAAGACCAAAGAGGTAAAATAAAGGGGATACTGCTTGCTAGCAGCAGAGCCCAGTGGATTGTGGACCTCCTAACTCACTCCTGGGATTAGGAAATTTAACTTATTAACCATCCTCCTCTGCCAAAAATTTATAAGATCACCCTTCCCGTTGTAACCTCCACCCCACCATCCAGCTATTACCTACCCATTTCCTAATTGGCAAGATGCATTTCAGATCAGTGGGTAGACAGGAGGATAATAGGAGACTAGATGGCTTTGATTACCCAGTCCTGGGTTGATAACATTGTCCTGATGTTTGTTGTTGTTGTTGTTGTTATTTTTTGTTTTTCCCCAAAGTAACTTCAGGAAAATGTGTAGGGATGGTTTCACTTTGGAACTGTAGAACATTATTGTCACAATTCTTTGTTAGCCTATAAGTAGCTGGTATAAGTGAATAGGTTAACAAAAAGTAGTGAGAGAGAAGGGAGCCAGGAGTCAGGAGTCAAGAATTTTTGTTAAGGTCATAGCTCTGCCACTGTATTGCTGCATGACTGAGACAAGTCTTGCTCTCCCTTTCCTGGGCTTATTTCCTCACCTGCAAAATGCAGATATTTGAGCAGGTTTTCTCTAGGTCATTTTCTGAAATGGCACAGTTTCATGCTAAATGTTCAAATCCGTACTTGAAAGAATTTTAATACTCAGGATGGCAATATAGCCTTGTGGCTGGGAATGTAGGTCCCAGCAATAGGCGACCTCATTTTGAATCTTTCCTTCATTACCTTTTATTTGTGTGGCCTCAGGCAAGTTTCTTAATTTCTCTGTTTCAAGTGACTCACTGGAGGAAAAGATATACTAACAGCACCTGCCTTATAGAGTTGTTGTAAGCACAAAATCAGGGAATCCCTTGTCAAACATTGTAGAAAAGCATCTACAACTATGTTATTTAATATGGTAGCCACTTGCCACATGTGGCTATTGAGCACTTGAAGTGTGGCAGTGTGGCTAGTGTGACAGAGAAACTGAATTTTTAATTATTTAAATCAAAGACTTCAAACACTGTAAAATATTTTTTGTTAATGCAATTTTATTGATTTAATGGGACCACACTTCACTTCAACCATTGAATTCTGTAGGACAAGGATTAGCAACCTTTTTCTATAAAGGGCCAAATAGACTTTGTGAGCAGTATGATTTTGGTCACAACTACTTAACTCTGTTGTTATAATATGAAAGTAGCCATGAACAACATGTAAACAGAGGAGCATGGCTGTGTGCTAATAAAACTTTATGAACACTGAAATTTGAATTTAAAATTTTTTTATTTTTAATTTTTGAGACATAGTCTCACTCTTGTCACCCAGGCTGGAATGCTGCAGTGGCATAATCTCAGCTCACTGTAACCTCTGCTTTCTGCATTCAAGCGATTCTCCTGCCTCAGCCTCCTGAGTAGCTGGGATTACAGGCATTTATCACTACGCCCAGCTAATTTTTGTATTTGAGTAGAGACAGGGTTTCACTATGTTGGTCAGGCTAGTCTCAAACTCCTGACCTCAAATGATCCGCCAGCCTTGGTCTCCCAAAGTGCTGAGATTACAGATATGAGCCACAGCACCTGGCCTGACTTTAAATTTCGTTTAGTTTTCACATCAGGAAATATTTTTCTTCTGATTTTTTTCTAATACTCAAACATTGTACTTGTGGGATGTACAGAAATAGGCAGCAGACTGGATTTGGCTCTTAGGTATATACCCAAGATAAATAAATTCATGTCCATCAAAAAACATTTATAAGAATGTCACAGCAGCTTTATTCACAATGGTCTCACACTGGAAACAACCCAAATGTTCATCACAGGATAGTGGATTAAAAATTTCAATATATTCTTTTTTAAATTTTTCTTGAAACAGGGTCTTGCTCTGTTGCCTAGACTGGAGTGCAGTGGCACCATATTGGTTCACTGCAACCTGCACCTTAAACCATCCTCCCACCTCAGCTTCCTGAGTAGCTGGGACTACAGGTGTGCACCACCACACCTGGCTAATTTTTGTGTTTTTTTTTTTTGTAGAGATGGGGTTTCGCCATGTTGCCCATGCTGATCTCGAACTCCTGAGCTCAAGCAATCTGCCCACCTTGGCCTCCCAAAGTGCTGGGATTACAGGTGTGAGTTACTGCTTGCAGCTCAGTATATTCTTAAAAGTGGATTACTCCATAGCAATGAAAAAGATTGGGCTGGGCATGGTGGCTCACACTTGTCATCCCAGCACTTTGGGAGGGCAAGGCGGGTAGATCAGGAAGTCAGGAGGAGATCGACACCATCCTGGCCGACATGGTAAAACCCCATCTCTACTAAAAATACAAAAATTAGCTGGGCATGGTCGCACGTACCTGTAATCCCAGGTACTCAGGAGGCTGAGGCAGGAGAATAACTTGAATCAGGGAGTCGGAGGTTGCAGTGAGCTGAGATCACACTACTGCATTCCAGCCTGGCGACAGAGCGAGACTCCATCTCAAAAAGAAAGAAAGAATGAACTATGTGTACAATGCATTGAGTGATTATCACAGACAAAAAGCCTGTAAAAGAAGCTAGTCACAAGAACAGATACTGTATGATTCAGTTTATGAAGTTTTATAATGGCAAAGATAATCTGCAAGTATAGAAAGTACAGAGGTTGCTGCGTGGAACAAAGGGAGGAGATTACTGGAAAGAAACATGAAAGAAAATTCTGTATCTTAATTTGGGTGTTGTTACAGGTATGGAGATATATATATATATATTTACACATATACATACATACATATATATAAGTATTTGTCAAAATTCTTCAAGTAGAACACATACAGTTCCCTATAAATCATCCCTCCATACAAATACTCTTTACATAATTTAAAAAGAAATCAATTAGTTGCTTACATTTAGCATTATAATATTCCTTAGTAAAATACAAATTTCTGGCCACAATGGTTCGCATTCCCATATAGCAACTATCAACTAAAGCTGTGCTGTTTCAGTATGGTAGCCAGTAGCTGTTGAGCATATAAAATGTGGTAAGTATGAATTGAGGCACTCAAGGAGGATAAAATATACACAGGATTTTGAAGACTTAATATGAAAATTAATGTAAAATATTTCATTAATACTTTATGTTGATTACATGTTGAAATAATATTGAGTTAAAATAGATTATTACAATTTCACCATTAAAAATGTTTTGAAATTAAAAATTTTTAATTGTGATAAAATACAAATAAAACTTCCCATCTTAACCATTTTAAATGTATAATTCAGTAATGTTAAATATAGTCACATTGTTGTGTAACTAATTTCTAAAACCTTTCCACCTCACCTTACCAGATGGAAATTCTGTACTCATTAAACACTTTCCCATTTTTGAGAGAGCGAGTGCAGTGACACGATCATGGTTCACTGCTACCTCTGCCTCCCAGGCTGAAAAGATTCTCATGCCTCAGCCTCCCAAGTAGCTGGGATTACGGGTGCTTGCACCACCATACCCAGCTAATTTTTGTATTTTTAGTAGAGATGGGGCTTTGCCATGTTGGCCAGGCTAGTCATGAACTCCTAGCCTCAAGTGATCCATGCACCTCAGCCTCCCAGGGTGCTGAGTTTACAAGCATGAGCCACTGTACCTGGCCTGCCCATCTGCTTTCTGCTTCTATGAGTTTGACTACTCTTGATGCCTCATACAAATGAAACCACACAGCACTTGTCTTTTCTTGACCAGCTTACTTCATTTTTTTAAAAAAAATACCTTTTAAATGTGACTACTATAAAAGTCGCAAGTATATATGTAGCTCACATTCTTTTTCTGGCAGGTAACATTGAAGGAGAGTGAACAGCAACTGCCATTTTGATGGAACATGGACTCTCTGCCAAGCACCCTCCACTCCATATTATCTTGCTAATGAGGCTCTATGTTACTTGCTATTTATTATTGCATTTATGCTGTTACATTATTTTAATGGATTGAGGAAATTGAGGTATTTCTTTTTTTCTTTTCTTTTTTGAGAGATGGGATCTCACTCCATCACCCAGGCTGGAGTGCAGTGGCATGATGCAGCCTTGAACTCTTGGACTCAACCGATCCTTCTGCCTCAGCCTCCTGAGTAGCTGGGACTACAGGCATATGCCACCATGCCCAGCTGATTTTTTTGTTAAAATTTTTTTTATAGATAGGATCTTACTGTACTGTTCAGACTGATCTCAAACTGCTGGGCTCAAGTGATTCTTCCACCTCAGACTCCCAAAGTGCTGGGATTACAGGCATGAGCCACCACTCCCAGCCTAAAGTATTTCTAATATATCTGTATCTCTATCAAATATGGAAAAACAAAGGATTTTTCTTCTTTGTAGAGGGTCAAGTGCTTAAAAAGGAGCAGGCATAGTTTTCTTTGTGGAAGGAAAAAATAGTCATTTATATTTAATATACAAAGCATTTATGTGCTCAAAGAATGTAACCTAGGATACCATTACAAAACAAATTGTCATCTTGGATGGCCACTCTCATTGTCTCCTCAGACCCTCTAAACATTTAGTTTGAACTCTGACTTTGTTTCCTGTGTATTAATTCAATTCAGTTTGGGAGATAAGATTCTAACCAATGACTACAAATAGACCTTTTTCTTGACAGACATTATTATATGGCAGATACTTTATTGATTAATTTTTTCAAAGTTTTACTATCAAATTTTGTATACATGTGACTAGGAAAAATAGTCAGCTGAGTATGGTGACTCATGCCTGTAATCCCAGCACTATAGGAGGTGAAGGTGGGAGGATTGCTTGAGCTCAGGAATTTGAGACCTGTCTGAGCAATATAGCAAGACCCCATCTCTACAAAAAATTAAAATAAGAAATTAGCCGGTATGGTGGCAAGCACCTGTAGTCCCAGCTACTCAGGAGGCTGAGGCAGGAGAATCAGTTGGGTCTGGGAGTTCAAGGCTGCAGTGAGCTACGTTAGTGCCACTGCACTTCAGTCTGGGAGACAGTGAGACCCTGCCTCAAAAAAACAAAACACAAAAAACAAAAAACATTCAGACTGAAAATTTGCAAACTACTTTTACCTTTCACTTTTGGAAAGCTTGGATCAAGTTAAGGGAAATGGCACCTTCATGAAAGTTTTCAATGATAAAAATATTATTATGTATGGTTACAATTCTGTTAAGTGACAGTTGTTTAAAACCACATGATCAAAGAAAGTATGAGAGAAATTCAGCTGTATTTTGTCTTTTGCTGTTTGGTGGGTGTCTGGGGGTGGGGGAGAGGTGGTTTTCTTGGCAAATAGTTCTAAAGAATTTCCATAGACAGGGTGGAAGAATGTGTGAAGTGACAGTGTCCTAGATAATATCTGGAAGCCCTATTTAAGTCCTTGTATAATAATTGATATTCATAATTCCATGAGTGTATTCCATTGTTCCTTGGAGTTATCTGTTGAATGCCAGTAAATACTGAGCATTTCTTTCTTTTCTCCCTCAATAAGTACTTGGAAGTAGAGTCATCCTCTTGTGGGCAGATCGGGGTGCAAATTATTTTATGTGATCTTGTTTCATCTTTTTAGATCCTTTTTGCAGACTGAGCTGGAGCATATACCTGAGACCAAAACCATAGGATTAGCTTATATTTGACTTACTAAGATTCTAGAGTTTCTTTTCTCTTGCCTTTTTGCTTCTGAAGCCCATTCCTGCTTTGAGTGCTGGAGAGCTGCCTCAGGTTGGGAAACATTAAGATTGGTTACTCTATTTACGTCTCTTGAGCCCTTGGCTGATTGATCACACAGGGATTTGTCATATTGCATGCTTCTTTTTTTTTTCCCCTGGGACAGAATTTTGCTGTTGTTGCCCAGCCTGGAGTGCAGTGGTGTGATCTTAGCTCAGTGCAACCTCCGCCTCCCAGGTTCAAGAAATTCTCTGCTTCAGCCTCCCAAGTAGCTGGGATCACAGGCGCCTGTCACCGTGCCTGGCTAATTTTTGGTATTTTTAGTAGAGATGGGGTTTTACCATGTTGGCCAGGCTTGTCTCGAACTCCTCACCTCAGGAGATCCACCCGCCTTCACCTCCCAAAGTGCTGGGATTACAGGCATGAGCCGCCGTTCCTGGCCACCTGCTTCTTTGAATCAAATGTGGACATAGCAACTGAAAATAAACATCATGTGGATATTGGAGAACCAGGGGCCTTCTTTGCCTGGGGAGCTCTAGGATACTTGCTTGCTGTTGCTAAGATATTTTCTGGCCTTAGCACAGCATCAATCATCGAAAGTGCAGCTGTGTTTTTGGAATAGAGAGCTAGTGGAAGTGCAAAGGCACACTGATGAATATTATCCTGAACAATGGATACAGATGCAAGTCATTATGCATAATCCATAATATTGTCCCCATTTTTGTAGGGTTTTGTGCTACGCGATTGTGTATAACATGATGTGCTGAGAACTAGAAGTGTGCCAAAGTATCATTTCTGCTTTCAGAATAGTTTTCTTAGAATTTTGAAAGATAAGTAAATATACCAGACAATTGCATTTCAACTCTTTGTAACATTATGAGTGGATAACAGTTTTGACAGTAGAACCTGGCTGAATGATGGACTGATTGCTCTGACTTGATACTGTTTTCCTTATTCCATTATGAAAAGACAACCAGAGATTGGATGTGAAAATTCCTGAAAGAATTATGTAGGATGAGAAACTGTTTTACCCAGTAAGTTTGCCTTAGGAACAAGGGACCTTTCTGTAGAGCACTAGTTAAGAACCAGCTTGCCTGTGTTCAAACCTTGGCTCTGTCACAGATGAGTTGTGTGATATTGGGGACATTACTTAGCTCCTTTATGTCTGTTTCCACTTTTGTAATGGGGTGGGGGTAATGATAGTTTTATCATACACAGTTGTTGTGAGGAGGAAATGAGTTAATGTTTGCAAATCTTTAATACTGTGCCTGGCATATTTAAGCATTATATGAATTTTACCTGCCACCATTTGTCACTTATTGTATTATACAATGTCATATCCTTTTTCTTGGTTATTGGACTGAAGGATGAAGTGGGAGATCAGTCCCAAATCTGAATTTATTCTGCAATTTGGCAACATTGAAAAATGTTAAGCCAGAATACTTTGGTTAAACCATAGCATTTAAAAAATCATGACATTATTATAGGAGTACTCATTGTATCTAAATCTAAATTTAATCTATATTTAGTGCTCTGGAATTTTTCCTCAAAAATGATTCATCTTTTGGCCATTGAGTTCCCCGTTTTTGCAGTTTTTAAATAAAGTCTGACTGGAGCTTCTCTGATTTCTGGTCCTAAAGAATTGCCTCTGCCTCGCTTTATGATGTCAAAGAATGATGGTGAGATACGATTTGGGAACCCAGCTGAGCTGCATGGAACTAAGGTTCAGATTCCATATTTAACCACAGAAAAAAATTCCTTCAAAAGAATGGACGATGAGGATAAACAGGTAAACAGTTTGATCAGACATGTTCATTTGATTCCGACTGTGAAACCTCATGTAGCAGGGCCTTGTATCTACTGTTCAGCTTCCAGCAAATCTTACCATCTGGAACCCAATTACAGACTTGGAAGTGAGCCAGTAAAGTTTTCTCTTAGCAAGAAAGAGAGGCTGACGCATATGAATCACCACCAGCCACTCATGGGCCCTTTAAAGCTTACTTTAAAGTAGAATTGTGTCTAAAATAAGGCTACCAATTTAATACATCTATTGATTTCTCTATGTCAGTGGTTTTCTAAATGGATTCTTGGAAATGTAACTTCCAGGAGTTTTTAATAGGTTCTTTTCTCCAAAAAGAAGTCTGTAGAAAAGGTTTCTCCTATTATAATAAATGTGTTTGGAGAATGCTGCTTCATATCCTCTTCCTGAGGGAAAGACTAAATCCCCAATCTTGGAAATTCGTAGTGCACATTGGCATGGTAAAGGGTCTGAGAAGTTCTGCAGTAAAGAGACCTGGAAATCTGTGTTTACTAAACTTCTTTCACTAGGAAATTCTTTCTTGGGGAACAAATTTGGAATTTCACCTTGGGAAATGCTGCCATTACCCATTTAGGAGGTTTGGAACCAGAATAGGGAGACTTTTAAAATTAGACCACTAATTGCAATAGTCAGATGATGATTGGCGGACACAAAAGTATAAAATCTCAGAGGAGTGGGCCTATCAGGAAGAAATAGTCTGCACATTAGTGTACCCGCAGACATCAAGGTACAGCTCATACTTCCAACAAAGATACTGAATCATGCAGAGAAGTCAGATTATGTTCAACACAGTATCTTCTACAAGGTAAAGAAATTTATTATATCATAAGAACACTTGAGGCTGGGCATGGTGGCTCATACCTGTAATCCCAGCACTTTGGGAAGCCAAGGCAGGCAGATTACCAGAGGTCAGGAGTTTGAGACCAGCCCGGCCAATATCGTGAAATTCCATCTCTACTAAAAATACAAAAATTAGCCGGGCGTGGTGGTCTGCACCTGTAGTCCCAGCTACTCGGGAGGCTGAGGCAGGAGAATGGCTTGAACCTGGGAGGTGGAGGTTGCAGTGAGCTGAGATCACATCATTGCACTGCAGCCTGGTCCACAGAGCAAGAGTGTGTCTTAAAAAAAAAACAAAAAAACACAAAAACAAAAAAAAACTCAAATGAAAATGTTTTTAAAATGCAATGAATGTTAAATGATTATGTTAGAAAACTAACTTCTGTGACTTACCCCTGTGATGTTGTATAGATGAAGTGTTGCTGCAGAAGTTTTATATGGATAGTTAAGGGAGGTGTAGCACACCTTGCTAAGCAACTCCATATACTGTCACTTTCATAATTCTGACACATTTTAAACCAGTTCTTCAGGGATATATTTAAAAAGGAGGAGGTGTAGGAATTCTCAGTCAATATTCTTTGGCATGATTTCCCAGCAGCATTTGAAGAGGAATGAGGATCCACTGTCCCATGGTGGTTGATGCCCTGGGAAATTTCCAGGCCCAGTCTCTGGCTGTGTGAATGAGAATACATCCTTTCACTTCAGGCTGAGTTTATGCATGCCCCACCCAATCTATGGGTGTGAGCTCATGCTTTGGAGCAAATATATTTTTCTTTTTCTTGAAGAAGAGTACTTTTTTTTTTTTTTGAGATGGAGTCTCACTCTTTTGCCAGGCTGGAGTGTGGTGGCATGATCTCAGCTCACTGCAGCCTCCGCCTCTCGGGTTCAAGTGATTCTCCTGCCTCAGCCTCCCAAGTAGCTGGGACTATAGGCACGTGCCACCACACCCAGCTAATTTTTGTATTTTGTTTTAATAGAGATGGGGTTTCGCCATGTTGGCCAGGATGGTCTTGATCTCTTGACCTCATGATCCACCCGCCTCGGCCTCCCAAAGTGCTGGGATTACAGGCGTGAGCCACCGTGCCTGGCCAAAAAAAAAAAAAAAAAAAAGGAAGAGTATTTGATCATATTTCTTTTAAGACTAAGGGAGCCTGTATATATAATCTGTGTGTTGATAAAAAGCATTGTTTTGGCCAGGTACAGTGGCTCATGCCTGTTATCCCAGCACTTTAGGAGGCCGAAGCAGGAGGATCACTTGAGCCCAGGAATTCAAGACCAGCCTGGGCAACATAGCAAGATCTCACTTCTCCAAAAAAAAAAAAAAAAATTAGCTGTGCATGGTGGTGCAGGGAGGCTGAGGTGGGAGGATCGTTTGAGCCTAGAAAGTCAAGGCTGCAGTGAGCTATGGTCATGCCACTGTGCCTCAGGCTGGGTAGCAGAGTGAGACCCTGTCTCAAAAAAAAATCCAGAAAACAAAAACCCAAAAAACTCCTACCGTTTTCTTGTTACTTGAGTACTCCAAATTTACCAGTCTACTAGTAAAGTTTTTTTTTTAAAAAGAGGAAACCCAGCAGCAGATAAGGTTGCTTACTTTGCCTAGGGTTCTACATCAGGTTCATATTTGAATTAAGATTCAAATTGTAGGAGAGAGATCCAAGATGGCTGCGTAGCAGCAGCTTAGGATTGTAGCTCCCAGTGAAAGCGCAGAGAGCGAGTGGACGCCGCAGTTGCAGACGAATATTTGATGCCCACGGACTGGGAGATTCCCGGCGAGGGAATCTTTTGGCGACTCTTTTGGCCAGCGCGGCACTTCTCGGTGCGGAGTGTGCGGGACTGGGTGGTGCCCTTTTAGTCGGGCTCCGCTGGTCCCATCCCCACAAGGAGAACAACAATTGGAAGCGCTGAGTACTGAGAAGCACAGCTGAACCCGGGAAGGCCCAGCTCTGTGGGGAAGGGGCGCCCCCCGAAGGAAAACTAAGAAACAGAAAAAACTTTATCACCAACAAGGCGGACGTCCATTCAGAGACCCAATCTGAAAGTCGGCAATTACAAAGACGACAGGTGGATAAATCCACAAAAATGGGAAGAAACCAGTGCAAAAAGGCTGAGAACACCCGAAATAAGAATGCCTCTCCTCCTACAAGGGATCGCAGCTCCTCATCAGCAAGAGAACAAGGCTTGACGGAGGATGAGTGTGATGAACTCACAGAATCAGGCTTCAGAAGGTGGATAATAAGAAACTTCTGTGAGCTAAAAGAACATGTTCTAACCCAATGCAAAGAAACTAAGAACCTTGAAAGAAGATTTAACGAAATGCTAACGAGAATGGACAACTTAAAGAAGAATATAAGTGAATTGATGGAGCTGAAAAAC
>PVKP010050956.1:0-13159 GCA_004027715.1 Plecturocebus donacophilus | reverse complement strand
TCCATCAGGTCATGTTCTCTTGCTGATGAGGAGCTGCGATCCCCTGTAGGAGGAGAGGCATTCTGATTTCGGGTGTTCTCAGCCTTTTTGCACTGGTTTCTTCCCATTTTTGTGGATTTATCCACCTGTCGTCTTTGTAATTGCCGACTTTCAGATTGGGTCTCTGAGTGGACGTCCGCCTTGTTGGTGATGAAGTTTTCTCTATTTCTTAGTTTTCCTGCGGGGGGCGCCCCTTCCCCACAGAGCTGGGCCTTCCCGGGTTCAGCTGTGCTTCTCAGTCCTCAGCGCTTCCAATTGTTGTTCTCCTTGTGGGGATGGGACCAGCGGAGCCCGACTAAAAGGGCACCACCCAGTCCCGCACACTCCGCACCGAGAAGCGCCGCGCCGGCCAAAAGAGTCGCCAAAAGATTCCCTTGCCAGGAATCTCCCAGTCCGTGGGCATCAAATATTCGTTTGCAACTGCGGTGTCCACTTGCTCTCTGCGCCCTCACCGCGAGCCACAATCCCGAACTGCTGCTACGTGGCCATTTTGGATCTCTCTCTGCCCGGTGATGGTTTTTCGGTTTCTTAGTTATCCTTTGGTGGACGCCCGTTCCCCTCAGAGCCAGACCTTCCCGGGTTCGCGTGCTTGCTGTGAAGCTCTCAGTCCTCAGCGCTTCCAATTGCTGTTTTCCTTGTGGGGATGGGACCAGTCCGTATACTCTGCTCTGGGAAGCGCCGCGCCAGCCAAAAGAGTCGCGCTGGCGACCCGTGTGGCTTCTCTGCTGCGACTCTCCCGGTCTGTGGGCAACAAAAATTTGTCGGAAAGTGCGGCGTCCACTCGTTCTCTGCGCTTTCACTGGGAGCTACATTCCTGAGCTGTTGCTAATCGGCCATCTTGGATCTCTCTCCACTTGAATATTTTATAGTTATGCAAGTTATACTCATGGGGGAAGTACTGAAAAAGGTTATATGGGATTTTTCTCTATTATTTTTGCGATTTCCTGTAAATCTAGTTACCACACATTAAAAATATAAATAGATAAATGGCAGACAGCTAGACATAGGTGAAGAACAGGGGACCAAACATTTCATTTCCTGCTTCCAATCCCTGTCCAGGCAGGTTGGCTTGGGGACTCTGTTCTCCACAGTCCTCACACAGAAAGTAGGCAGAGGGAGGCTCCACTTCTGTGCCTCCACAAAGCAACAGGAATGAAATGTGGTGAAAGAGCACACTCACTCTTAAAGATTTCACCCTGAAGAGGCACACATTTCCACTCGTGTTTCATTAGCCAAGCCAAATTACATGTTCATACCTAACTTCCAGGAGACAGGAATGTACCCAGGGAAAAATCAAAAATATTTCTCAAATAGCATTAATGAATATTGTACCCAAGGATACAAACTGTCTGCTGAGTCACTGGGGTTTGAGAGTTTTCTATTTTAAAACATTTTGGCGGAGAGTGGGGGGGGGCGGGGGCTGTGGGGGAATGTGTCTAGTCTTGTGTGACTTCCTTATAACAACAGAGTAAACTCTGAAATGCATTTAACCTAGAACACAGTCACCCAAACTGGTTGGTTGTGGAATAACTATGTGGCCTCCTTTCCATTGTTTAGCCCTCTGCCCACCAGCAGCACCCTGCTGTTACAATTCCTTCCTGAAGGCATTACACAGAATATGAATCATTGTGGATAATGCTGGTTGGAAAGCAATTCCAACTACATCAGATATGAATCTGAATTTTAAAGTGGCCAAAGATCTTCGGTGCCAACATTAAAGATGTTATGTGCTGACTCTTCAAGTGCATTCTGTAAGAAGGTTATCAAACAGCAAGACACAATGAAACCAACTCAATACTCTCACTCACAAAGTCTACAACACTAGTATCCTTTCATAAAGTCAAGGAAGTTTAGGGAAGTCTCTATCTGGCTATCAATAAGGGAAACTAATGAATGAGGATTGAGGAGCCCAAAAGTAAGGTGACTATAGTCAGGACAGCATCATGAGAAAGAACCAGAATGCCTCCCAGACAGGTGCCTCCTGCAGATTGTATGACTCTGAGCAAATAGTTTAACTTTTCCAAGCCCCTTTGCTTCACCTTTAAAATCAGGAGATTACATCAGGTCATCTCTGAGGCATTTTTCAAATTAAGAGCCAGATCATTTGTTCTCGAATCTAACTAGTAATGTGACCTTCAGTAAATACTTAACAACTCTGTGCCTTAATTTTCTGATCTGCAAAATAAGGATGGATCTAGTTCACAGAGTGGTTGTAAAGACCAAATGAGTTACAGTGCCTAGCATGTGACAAAGACTAAATAATTATTATTCATATTATCATTGTTATTACTATTATTAATCTAAGAGAAAGCCAGAGAAGCAATGCTCTAAATTCTCACCTCTGTGTCCTGGACCAGTTCATGAAAAGATATAAGTATGTTTTAGACTGGTTTCCCAATGAATATGAGTTTAAAGATGAAAGTTAAAGGCATCAGTTATAAGTCAAAAAAAAAAGGTTAAATTATTAATTTGATAGCTTCTGGACATTAGAAAAATTCAGTTCTCTTCATCTACACTTGAAAGAAGGACACACCTCCTCAACTGACCTGTGGTGGTTAATTTTATGTGTCAACTTGACTGGGCCACAGGGTGCCCAGATACTTGCTCAGATACTATTCTTGGAATTTCTATGAAGATGTTTTTGGACATGATTAACATTTAAAGCAGCAGACTGGGTAAAGCAGATTGCTCTCCCTAATGTGGTGGGCCTCATCCAATCAGTTAACGGCCTGAACAGAAAAAAGAGGCTGACCCTCCCTCAAGTAAGAGAGGATTTCTTCTGCCTGACTGTTGTCAACCTGAGACACTGGCTTTTTCATGCCTGTGGACACAAACTGAAACATTGGCTCTTTTGGGGGCTCAAGCTGGCCAACCTTCAGACTGGAGCTACACCATTAGATCTTCCAGGTCTACAGGTTTTGCCAACTCATCCTGCAGATCTTGAGACTTGTAAGCCTCCATAACTGTGTGAGCCAACTCCTTAAAATAAATCAACCTTTCTCTCTCTCTCCATATGTATGTGTACGTATTTATAATATGGATTTCAAGAAAAGAGTTGAAGAAAAAAAGAAAGTTCCCTACATCTCTTTTTCATTCTCTTTACTGCTCTCTTGGCAGTCCCAGAACATGGCAGTAGTGCAGGATCCATGTATCTCCTATTAGTTCTATCTCTCTGGAGAACACTCACGAACTTACCAGCCAACACTCTGCCTTGTTCCCCCCACACTCTCTGTGGCACAGAAGACGGCCCTCCTAGTTGAGGCAGCTTGACGCAACATGTCTCTAGCATCACACTGATGATCTCTCCACAATCTGGTAAAAATGACTTAGACTGAAGACCATGGGCTTCGGAGAGTCACAATACATGCCAGCTCCAGAAGAGCAGAGATGGAACAAATTATAATCTGAATTTAGAGTTACAAGGATCTCAAAAGGGTCATTAAACACCTCCCCCAACTCTAAGTTTGAATATGTAGTTCCCTGAGAGGTTATACTATCAAAATTAAATACATATGGACCAGAAAAATGAAGGCCCAGCATAAGGAAGTACACATTATCTTCAGATCGTAGTACCTATGGGAATAAGGTAGGTTATGATAACCAACCCTCTCTTCCATATTGAAGAACAACTTGGTTGCATGAGCTCCAAGATTTTA
The DNA here is from genome assembly GCA_004027715.1 of Plecturocebus donacophilus. Lineage (NCBI taxonomy): Eukaryota > Metazoa > Chordata > Mammalia > Primates > Pitheciidae > Plecturocebus > Plecturocebus donacophilus. The sequence continues at coordinate 9,464 of PVKP010050956.1, read as the reverse complement.
AGAAAAAATAAAGCTCCCTATATCTTTTTTTTTCATTCTCTCTATTGCTCTGTTGGGAGTCCTATAAAATGGCTGTGGTGCAGAACCCATGGTCCAAGCCCAAGTGGCTCCCACCTACCCATTCACAGGGTACAGGGGTGCCAGGGAATACTCTCCAGAAGGGGCTTCCACTTGCACCTGTCAGCTCTTCTCCCTTAGACCAGATGCCTGATGTTTCCAGAGGACAATGCAATTGTTTATTTATTTTTCCTCATCATCTGTAGGAAAGTCAACATCTTTCTAACGCTTAGAGAAAATATCTTGAGGACATTCCCAGAATGCACAGTAGAGGTGCCTCACCACTACACTGGGCAAAGATAGCATGACTCTGCCAAGGCCTGCTCTCCTCATTTAGATTGTGGGCAGGAGATACTTTTCCCACTTACATTAATTTCTTGTGCTAACATACACAGAGATGCTATGGTGTCATTACTCTTTAACAAACCCTTAATATATCCTTATTCTGTGAAGGCTCTACAATGACCTCTGCCTTAGGTTCTGGAGATTTAGGATCTTGTTGTTGGTCATAGAAACTCCCTCCTCTCCTCACTGCTCTAGCTGTTGCAAACATCCCATCATCCCTCAATGTCCTGTATTATAATTATTGTTTCCTCCCTATGGAGTCCATGTACTCTTCCAGCCTGAAGACTGTGCCTTATTTATTTATGAATTCCCAGAGGCCATAAATTGTCATTGAATCCATTTCCTTTTCTCCTCCTTCCCTTAGAGTGTAGGGTGCCAAGAAAAGAACTATGCAGAGCAAATCAAGACAGCGCTCTAAAATGATTACACATCAGGAAGCATCTTTATAATTGAGGTACACCAGCATACCTGGAAGGGAATATGATAATGGGGCCTCAGGAGAAAAAATAATAAGATACATCTGGATAACTGCCAAACCGAAGCCTGAATAAATATTTTCCAAGAAGCAGAACTTACAAACCTAGAGAAATAGCTTATAACTCAGAGATGTATGTGTGAAAATGGGACATTTATATCCAAATGAATTCCTATGGGAGATATAAGTCTAAGAGGGACAGAAATAATGAAAAATAATAAATTTTGACTGTCTCATGATGAGTGACAAATATTCAATGTAGCAGTGTATAAAACCCAATCATAGGAAAGTATTAATTGTGAAAAAGTTAGTAACATAATTTACACACTAATTTTATTAAATTTTTTTCTTTCCAACTTTTATATTCGGGGGGCACATATGAAGGTTTGTTACATGGGTAAATTATGTGTCTTGGGAGTTTAGTGTATATATGACTTTGTCCCCCACGTAATAAGCATAGTACCCAATAGGTAGTTTTTCAATTGTCACCTTCCTCCCACCCTCTACCCTCAAGTAGGCCCTGGTGTTTATTGTTCCCTTCTTTGTGTACACTAATTTTAGAGAATATGCATGCTCTAGTAGATGATATGGCAATTTCCATTTATTCAGTGCACAAACAATAAGAAAGTTCACATAGTCATATTACTCCCCAAAGCAAATGCTATCTCTGAAACACTGCAAGATTCTTCTAAACAACCAATAATTCAGAATTTTCCCTTGATTCAAAATCATTTCCTTAAGGAAAACAAAGTTGGAGGGCTATTACTACCTAATTTCAAAACTTATCAAACTACAGTTATCAAAAGAGTATGGTGTTTGCCTAAAGATAGATAGAAAGATCAATGGAACAGAGAGTCCATAATTGGACTTGCATGTAAATGAACAACTGATTTTCAACAAAGGCAATTCATCAGAGAAAGGACAGGCTTCCAAAATATGATGCTGGGAAAAAATGAATATCCAAATGCAAAAAGAAAAAAAAGATGAACTTATATCCATATCTCACATCACATACAAAAATTAACTTAAAAAATGAGCCTATATATAAAATCTGAAACTATAAAATTTCTAGAAAAAAAGCACAGGAAAAAATCTTTGTCACCCTTGGGTAGGCAAAGATTTCTTAGATAAACACTAAAAGCACAATCCATAAAAGAATGAATTGATAAATTGGACTTGATAAAAAATTAAAACTTGTCCTCTTTAAAAGAGACTGTTAAGAGAATGAAAAGACAAGCCACAGACTGGGAGAAATATTTGCAAATCAATACCTGATAAAGAACTTGTGTGTAAAATATATGAAGCACTATTAAATCTTAATAATTAAAATATCTAATAGTGAAATGGGCAAGAGTTTTGGATAGATACCTCATGAAAGAAGATATATGGCTAGCAAGTTGTACCAAGAAAACCTCAAAATCATGATTCATTAGGGAAAGTCAAGTTAAAACCACAATGAAATGCCACTACATGCCTCTTAGAATGGCCAAAATTAAAAGGACAGACAATAGCAAATCTTACTAAGGATGTGGAGAAACTGAACTCTTGTATACTGGTGGGAATGTAAAATAATACAATCACTTTAGAAAACAGTTTAGCAGTTTCTTGGAAGGTTAAATGTATACCTACTTTAAGATCCATACTCCCAAGTATTAATCCAAGATAACTGAAAGCAGATGTTAATACAAACACTTGTACACAATGTTAATAGCAGCTTCATTTGTAATATCCTAAATTGGAAACAACCCCAGTGACTATCATCAGGTGAATGAGTAAACACATCATGAAGTATCCATACAATGTGGTACCCCTCACAATAAAAAGGAATGAAATAGTGATACACACAACAATTCGGATGAATATCAAAATAATTATGTGGAGGGAAAGAAGCTGGACCAAAAAAAAGCAGCATATATGGTATGATTCCATTGATATAAAAATCAAGGAAATGAAAACTAATGAAAAGTGATAGAAAAGGGGCGCGGAGAGGGCAGGCCCAGTGAAACTTATGGGTGATGCATATATTCATTTCTTGATTGTAGTGATGATTTCACAGGTCTGTCAAATTTATTGTACCCTTTAAATATGTGTAGTTTATTTTACATTTATTTTACTTCAATAACACTTTTTTTTAAAGAAAATAATAATTTCATTCATTTATTCAGCTAAAATTTGTTCAGCACCTTCTCTGTTCCAGGCACTGGGATTCAATAGTGATCAAACTAGACAAAATATAATAAAAATATTATCTGCATTTCATACATAAAATTATTTAGTTAAGGCCAGGAAAAAGAAACTGACAGAGTCTGGAGCAGGTCCTCCTTTAGCATTTCCAGTACCCAGGGCAAGAGTACAAATAGAGGTCCATAGTAAATATCTAACACATTGAAGAGATCAATCAAGCTGTACCCCAGCCTAGTCCACACTTCCTCCAAGGCCTTACAACTCAGGTTAAGAAGCCACTCTTCCTGGGCCAGCCCTGCCACTCACAAACCTGAAGGAGGACAAGAAAACACTGAGACAGGATGGAAGCTGGGCCTCACTTTCCAGACACAGGATTTCCAGATGGCCTCCCAAAACTACACTGCCTGAGCAGAGCAGAGGACTGGAGTGCAGTTATCTGGGGAGCTCTGTCTGCCTAGGCACCCTCTGGTTTCTGAGACAGAGGCTGAAACTTTCTTCTTTCTCTTAGTGGACTCTTGCTCTCTCACATCTACACCTTGTCTACACCTGCAGGCTCAGGTAGTACTGGTCACTTTCTCACCTGGTTCCTGAACTTGAAAAAAAATTAATTTTTCAATATGGGAAAAAAGTTTTAAGGGTATTTGTCTCTCAGTATGATATGCAGAACCCTCTTAAAGCAGGACTCAAAGTCCATTTTTCAAAAGGTCTAAAGGTGGTACTGGTCAGAAATAGAATTCAGGTTTCCAGGAGACCACACTGACTTCAAATATTATATGCAAATCACATAAAAGATAAATGGAAAGCATTCAATAATAAGAAGCAACAATTGTTTTTAAGCACAAGGGGAAGTGGAGAAAGAGACACTCCTTTCCATAGGTACTATCTGCCTACCCTATATTTCAGGTCATCAATAAAGTTCTGAACCAACATTTAAATAATTGGAGAAACGTTCTCTAATTCTGGGAATCAACTCAAGAGAAAATGAACAGCAATTTCAAAATTTTACACACTTGAACTGTGATGAATTTTTTTTCAACATATTCTTGGTGAGTTCAATAAACATGCCAAGCCATGGGTAGGTTACTAAGTGTGCAAAACACCGCCTTGGTGCTTAAAAGTCTTGGAATCTTAATAGTTAACTCAAGGACATACGTGATGAATATCATAAAAGTAGAAACAATTCAGAACAATGAGGATAAAGCAGAGAGAGAGAGGGAGAGAGTCCAAGAGATCATGATGATATCACAACAATGAGAGGGGAGGCATTAGAGGTAGGCTCTGGAGGATGGTTCACCACACCAAAGACCAAAATCTAATCTGACCCTTTACAGGATATATGGATAGTTTATCTAATAACAGGCCATTCACTGCATGATTCCTCTAATATATTGGTAATCTATTATTTTATTCTACTATCAGATATATATTCCATTAATATATATTCTTTCTCTATGGATGTATCTCTATATACCTATATATAGAGAGAGATAGAAAGAGAGCACTTCAAGCACCTAGTAACTTCTAAAAATTGATTTTCGTTCTACCCCTGAACCAACCAGAAAATTATTTAATTATGTTAAGGCAGTGATTATGTCCTAAGGCTTCTCTTTTCTAGGTTCCATAATAACTATGACCATGGTGATAAAATTAATGATAGCAGGTGTATTATTTTTCTATTGCTGCTGTAACAAATTAACACAAATGTAGGTGCTTAAAACAACGTAACTCTATTATCTTACAATTGTGTAGATCCAAAGTCTGACGTTGGTCTCACTGGGCTGAAATCGAGGTGTCAGCAGAGCTGCATTCTTTCTGGAAGTTCTAGGGGAGAACTGCTTCCTTTTTCCAGGTCCCTGAGACCTTTTTCCAGGTCCCTGGCTCTATCCTTCCCTCCCATCACTTCAATTCTGCTTCCATCATCACATCTCCTCTCACTCTGACTCTCCTTCCTCCCTCTTAGAAGGACCCTTGTGATTGCACTGGCCTACCTGGATAATCTAGGCTGATCTTTTCAACTCAGGATCCTAAACTTAAGCACATCTGCAAAGTCCCTTTGCCAGATAAGGTAACATATTCACAGGTTCTGGGGATTAGACGTGGACACTTCTGGGAGCCATTATTCTGCCTACCACCGCAGTTAACATTTTTGGCATTCACACGTGCCAGGCATGCTGCCAAGGGCTTTACATGCATCATCCCACTGAATCATTCCAACAATCCTATGAGGTTGGTCCCGTTGTCCCCATTATAGAGATGAGGACTCTCAGGCACAGAAAGATTAAGGAACTACACACATCACACAACTAATTTCTCCAGTTCTTATAACTTCTTGGTTACTCACAGTTTTCAGGGGCTTTGGTTTTCTTGTTTTCATTATGGATGGGTTAAAATTTGCTGCTCTTAGAAAAAACTGATAAAAACAGGAGGGAGGACATCCCAGATTTTTTAAATTATATGAACAAAGTAGTGGCAGCAGGAATTCAAAAATGCATTATTAAGGACCAAAAATGCATTATTAAGGAGGCCAATGTTGAGTAGGGTGACACATCACAGGGCTGTTTAGACATACAATCCAAAAGGTTCTAGGTAAAAAGGAGGAGAGTGAATAGGGAGAAATTACAGAACCTATGTGATAAAAAGCTGTCAAACTCTTCTGAAAAAAAAAATTAGAAGACATGTTTTATGAATATATTGACAGCATATCATGCCCCTGAAATTTTAATGAAATGCTTTGCTGACTTTTTTAAATTTGTAGCATAAGAAAAATACTTTTCTACACAGAAGAATAAGGGGTAAATATGTCCAGGTATATGTTTTCTAAAAAAAGGAGAAATAAGACTACCTCATAATAAAACATATTATCAAGCTACAATAATTAAAATAGTATACAATGAGTATAGTACTAAACAGATCAATATAACAGAATAGGAAGCTTAGAAACAGACTGAAATGAAGGCAAATATTTAGTAGATTGTAAAGGTAATAATTCAAATTACAAGATAATAAATAATTAGTAAATGGTACTGATGATTGGTTAATTTGAAAATAAATATGAGTTTCTATATTCTTTAACCAAAACAAATTCAAAATTGATTAAATGATGAAATGTAAAAAAAAAATATTTAAGAGAAATAGAAAAAAAAAACGTGAATTTGTTTAACCTGAAAGTGAAGGAACTTTTTAAAATATAAATGTAAAAGAAGAAACAGAAAGGAAATCAATAATATATTTGAACACACACACACACAATAATATTTCTAATATGTCAATACCATTAAAAACATCAAATAACAAACTGATAAATATACATAAATGTATATAACAAAAAAGCTAATATCCTTAAAATGTAAAGAACTTTTATCAAGAGAAACACTCCAATAGAAATCTAAGTAAGTGATCTGAACTAAGAATTCATAAGTAAATGCAGATGGCAGTAAACATTAAAAATCTGGCTTCATATGTAATTAAATAATATGTTTTTGCCCATCAAATTGATAAAAAATATTTTAATAATATCCAATATTTTAGGATAAATAGGCAATCTCATACAGTTGTCAATCTTTTTTTTAACCTTAATTAAAAACACTTTATGGTTTTAAAAAATTGCTAATGAACATCTAAGCCTTCAGCAAGTCATAGTATTTTTGCTAGTAGAGGGTCTTGCCTTAATTTGGAAGGTTTGGGGTCTTTTTAAAGTAATTTCTATCTTTACCTTACATTATTCAGGGGGTACATGTGCAGGTTTGTTACATGCATGACACTGAGGTTTGGGGTACAAATGATCCCATCACCCAGGTGGTGAGCATAAGTAACCAACAGACACTTTTTCAGCCTTTGTCCCTATCCCTCTCTCTCCTCTCTAGCAGTCTTCAGTGTCGATCGTTCCTGTCTTTATGTCCACGTGTACCCAATGGTTAGCTCCTACTTAGAAGTGGGAACATGTAGTATTTGGTTTTCTGTTCCTGCATTAATTCTTAGGCTTAGGACAAAGGTGTTCAGCTGCATCTATACTGCTGCAAAGGTCAGTTCAATCTTTCTGAAAGGACTTTTGACAATTTGCATCAAAAGTCTGAAGAACATTCACATCTTTTGACCTAGAACTTGTACTTCCAAGAATTCAAAGGAAATAACTAGAGAAGTGCAAAAACACTCACATACAAGAATGTTCAATATCAAGGGGTATTATAATTTTTTTTAATGGGAAAAATCTGAAGGTTCAGTAATAGAAAAATTATTGTAGTACATCTATAGGATGGAATACTATGCAGACTTTAAAACCATGAAGATTAAAAATAGTTAATAATGTCAGAAGAGGCTGAAAATATCCAGAAAACTGAAAAAAAATTAAGCCACTAAACAGTACGTAGAAGATGATTCCAAATGTTTTTGGCACACATGTATATATGTCTGTATATTAAGATATAAAGGATACATAACAAAATATCAATTTACGTAATTTACTGAAGTTCTTCTAGGTACATAACTGTAGGACACAACCATAAGATTTAACACCACGTGAAAAATTGAGAGGGCCCAAAAAACCATATGTAATATTTTGGTCATTATAGGCACACATAATTGAGAAGATTAAGATCACTGAAATATAGTTGTATTTCTGTCCTACAAAATATCCTATGAATTTGTCTCTGCTTGTTTTAAACATTTCAATTTCCCTCCAGAATGGTCTAGTTTTATTTATTTTGCTGTTTCTGCTGACTCTCCAGTATAGCATATATTACTAAAGTTTCATAAAGAAACAGCATCAGACAAAAATAAAGAGATGCTTTCCCCAAACTATTTCACTAGCAACGTCTTCCAGATTTCTCAAGTTGAAACTCTTCATTATGAATCAAAAAGAAAGAATGCAAATGATCAATAGAATTAGATTATCAAGCAAATTCATTTGAATAGATAATCTTTAGGATTTTTTTTTTGCTTTCTACTATTTTTTTATGTTCCTAACAAATATATGCAGATGTAATTCAATTTATACTAGAAATCAAAGTTCTGTATTACTACAAAAATACTTTTTGATTACAGAAAACCTGTCTTTCTTTAAAAATATTTAAAATACTCATTAGCCTGTCTTTAGTTTCAGCTCATAAAATACATAATGACTTTCATTTATTATTACTACTGTATAATCATTGTTATTTCAAAAGCATGCATGATTATTGCAACCTGTCAAACAACCCAAAGGAATATTAAGAATTGATAATCTTCCTCCCTTGATCCAGATCCCACTCTCCTAAGGAATTCAAGTTAACTGTTTGACTATCATCCTTTGGCACCCTCTAATCTACTTGTTTTAGTTTGGGAAAAGCAAAGGTTAAAAAAGCAAAAGTTTAGTCCATTAGCAATATTTATTCTGGTTTTGCAAAGTATTAATCTATGCATGAAAAAATCATTGAAATAAATCAAAAGTGATTCAAAACCTTTAACCATTCCAATTCTGAGGCAGGAAATCTTTTCCATAAATGAGGGCTCAAATTTAACAAACTCAAATTGACCCATAGAGATAACTCAAGTGTTTTTTTTTTCTCTCTCTAATATATCTAATTCATTTTAGATAATGAATTTCCTTTATAGAATTATCATTCATGGAAGAGAGATCCAAGATGGCCGACTAACAACAGCTCAGGAATGTAGCTCCCAGTGAAAGCGCAGAGAACGAGTGGACGCCGCACTTTCCGACGAGTTTTTGTTGCCCACAGACCGGGAGATTCCCGGCGGAGAAGCCAAGCGGGTCGCCGGCGCGACTCTTGGCCGGCGCGGCTCTTTTGCCGGCACTCAGCGCGGCGCTTCCCGGTGAGGAGAGTGCGGGACGGACGGGGACAGGCTCGGCTGGTCCCATCCCCACAAGGAAAACAGCAATTGGAAGCGCTGAGGACGGAGAGTTTCACAGCGGGCGCAGCGAACCCGGAAAGAGGGGAACCGGCGTCCGCCAAAGGAAAACTAAGAAACAGAAAAACTTCATCACCGGGCGGAGAGAGATCCAAAATGGCCGCGTAGCAGCGGCTCCGGATTGTGGCTCGCGGTGAGGGCGCAGAGAGCGAGTGGACGCCGCAGTTGCAGACGAATATTTGATGCCCACGGACTGGGAGATTCCCGGCGAGGGAGACACGCAGGTCGCCAGCGCGACTCTTTTGGCCCGTGCGGCGCTTCTCGGTGCGGAGTGTGCGGGACTGGGTGGTGCCCTTTTGATCGGGCGCGGCTGGTCCCATCCCCACAAGGAGAACAGCAATTGGAAGCGCTGAGGACGGAGAAGCACAGCTGAACCCGGGAAGGCCCAGCTCTGTGGGGAAGGGGCGCCCCCCGAAGGAAAACTAAGAAACAGAAAAAACTTCATCACCAACAAGGCGGACGTCCACTCAGAGACCCAATCTCAAAGTCGGCAATTACA
>PVKP010050955.1:0-13151 GCA_004027715.1 Plecturocebus donacophilus | reverse complement strand
ATTTCGTTAAATCTTCTTTCAAGGTTCTTAATTTCTTTGCATTGGGTTAGAACATGTTCTTTTAGCTCACAGAAGTTTCTTATTATCCACCTTCTGAAGCCTGATTCTGTGAGTTCATCACACTCATCCTCCGTCAAGCCTTGTTCTCTTGCTGATGAGGAGCTGCGATCCCCTGTAGGAGGAGAGGCATTCTGATTTCAGGTATTCTCAGCCTTTTTGCCCTGGTTTCTTCCCATTTTTGTGGATTTATCCACCTGTCGTCTTTATAATTGCCGACTTTCAGATTGGGTCTCTGAGTGGACGTCCGGCTTGTTGGTTATGAAGTTTTTTCTGTTTCTTAGTTTATTCTCAGCCTTTTTGCCCTGGTTTCTTCCTATTTTTGTGGATTTATCCACCTGTCGTCTTTATAATTGCCGACTTTCAGATTGGGTCTCTGAGTGGACGTCTGGCTTGTTGGTTATGAGGTTTTTCCTGTTTCTTAGTTTTCGTTCGGCGGACGCCCCTTCTCCACAGAGCTGGGCCTTCCCGGGTTCATCTGTGCTTGCTCTCAGTCCTCAGCGCTTCCTATTGCTGTTCTCCTTGTGGGGATGGGAGCAGCCAAGCCTGTCCGTCCCGTATACTCCGTACCGAGAAGCGCTGCGCCGGAGCGCCGGCAAAACAGCCACGCCAGCCAAAAGAGTCGCGCTGGCGACCCATGTTGCTCCTTCGCCAGGGATCTCCCAGTTTGTGGGCATCAAAAATTCGTCTGCAATTGCGGCATCAACTCACTCTCTGCGCTTTCACTGGCAGCTACAATCCTGAGCTGCTGCTACGCGGCCATCTTGGATCTCTCTCCCCCCACATTGTCTTTACTGGTAATGTTTTTTACTAAAAATCTTTAGTTATAAAATCACAAGTTTCATAGTGAAACTCAATCTAGAGGACCGAAGGTTTATATACATAAAATAGACATACATTTGCTATGAAAGCCTGATTTACTCTTAACTGGATATAACCAGAAAAGAGTTCTGCCTATAATGATATATCTGCATTGAACCTAAAACACAAACTTCATCATACATTCTCACCTAAGTTTCTCTGATGACCCAGAGTAAAGCAAAAGGTTTAGCATATGAGAGTGAAAGGGTTTGAATCTCACCTTCTGTCAAACTTTTAGAGCTCTGTTAACCATGGTAACTGATGACCATGGTTGGTATCAACTATGCTTTTAAGTAACTTTGTTCATAGTAAAAATCAATCATAACTATTGCTGTATCTGGATTGGGATGCACTATAAATAATCTAAGGGAGATTTCAAGCTTTAGGCTTTCCTGAATGTGGTGACTCTTGAAAATGACATATCCTTGTGGATACCTTGGAAGCTGTATTTATGGAATTGTTAAGAGATACTGGTTCCCTGATGCCTGTGGAGGATCTTACCTCCTTGCACCTAAATTGTACTAGTGGACTGCTACAAGGACTTCCACTGCTAATGAGGACTGCTTGATGCTGTGCTGGCAGGCTGTTGTTTCTGTTTAACATCCTTTTGAGTAAGTAGGTACCAAGTATGGCCATGGTAGTCTTGTGAGTTTGAATGTTTACTCTAAAGTGACTTCTGTTGGTCATAGCCACAAACAATTTCAGATGTACTAACTTGATAAATATATTCCAAATGTTTGGTTAAACCTAAAAAGACCCCTCTGGTGGATGTAGCAGTATATCATTTCATAGGTATTAATTTCATAACTTTTTTTTTTGAAATGGAGTCTTGCTCCGTCACTCAGGCTGGAGTGCAGTGGCACGATCTCAGCTCACTGCAACCTCTGCCTACCAGATTCAAGTGATTCTCCTCCCTCAGCCTCCCAAGTAGCTAAGACTACAGGCAGGAACCACCATGCCTGGCTAATTTTTCTGTATTTTTAGTAGAGACAGGGATTCACCACGTTGGCCAGGCTGGTCCTGAACTCCTGACCTCAGGTGATCTGCCCACCTCGGCCTCCCAAAGTGTTGGGATTATAGGTGTGAGCCACAGCACCCAGCCTAATTTCATAACTATTGATAAATTTTCATCTTACACTAAATTTACATTTAGACTTAACTGAATTTACATTTAGACTTAATTTTCTTCTTACACTAAATGAATTAACATAAATCATAAAGGTTCTGAATTTAATTATAAAAACAAAATTATCACATCAATTTTATTATTAAAAGTAATTTACACATAATAATGCATAATGACTTTGAAAACAGTATAACTCAAAATAATAGAAAACAAAAGTAACTGAATGAAGTACTACTGAATTCCAGGCACTTCTGTGACAGAACACAAATTTAAAATTCAATAAAATATCACCTTTTCTTAGCAAAAAGTTTCTTAAGTCAGATTTTCCTTTCATGTTTTAAATGAAGTTTCTTCTAAAGAAGTCATTTTATTCACAGTTGCAAATTTCTTTTTAACACATACAATGTATACATGCTGGAATCAAACACCTGAAGGAGCTGGAATCTTATGAATACAGCCAGGGCAACAGTGTAGAGAATCATGAACAAAAACATCACAGTCCACACAGAAAACATTTTGGCACACAGCACAAATATAAACCTGTAGTGAAAAGAGAAAAGCAAATAAACAAAAGTAGTTTCCAAAAATTAATTACAGCCCATCTAGATGACATTCAAGTTGTGCTTTGTTATTTTATATCTCTACCAATTTTTCCCACTACCTACTTTATTACTTCCAATATAGTCTATATTCTCAAATCTAAGGCTATTAATTTTTTCCCCAACACTATCCCTTAGAAATGAGGGAATTACTTCGTTTTTGAGTCTTTGAAGCCTATTTTATTATAGTCCACTCTCAATTACTTCACTCTAAGAAACTATTCGGGAAAGACAGATGAGCTTCAAACCAGTACTACTTTTGAAAGCTTAGCAAGACCACCTGATTGATCCAATTGAAAAGAGAAGCCTAAAAATTAACATAGATTTAATTATTCTTAGGGAATGACCTCATATTTGCAAAAGTTATATTTCCCTTTCAAGTAAACCTTTAAAAAATATATCAAATGACACAGATAAGACAAATAATAAAACAAATGAGTAAATAAATCTCAAACGACACAGATGACGACCTATTCCTAAAAATTCAAATGAGGCTCACACCTCATTTAAATTAAAAATTCAAATGAGCCTCAAATGTGGCTGACACCTATAATCCCAGCACTTTGGGAAGCCAAGGCAGGCAGATTGCTTGAGTCTAGGAGTTCAAGACCAGCTGGCCAACATGGCGAAACCCAGTCTCTACTAAAAACACAAAAATTAGCCAGGCATGGTGGCAGACACCTGTAATCCCAGCTACCTGGGAGGCTGAGGAACGAGAATTGCTTGAACCTGGGAGACAGAAGTTGCAGTGAGCCAAGATCGCATCACTGCACTCCAACCTGGGTGACAGAGCAAGAGTCTGTTTCAAAAAATAAAACCAAAAACCTCAAATGATTCAAAAAGTGGTTCCAGTAAAGATAAAGCTACTGATGTCAAATAGGTATTTAAAATTGAATAAAATTGTTTTATAAAATGTGACAGTGGAATAGCAATATTTCTAATTAATATTTTATATAACTAATATGGTTTTAAATATGAACATGTTACTAAAAAATTAACAGCTAGACAGTGATTCATATTATTTACATCTATACAAGTTTATATATTAAAGTTGCCCCTCTTCAAAATTTAAAAAAAAATTTTCTCATTGGCATAATGGAAGAATCACCTATGACCTGTGGCCAGCTTAAACAACATCAATGTGCTATCACGCAGCTTAAAGTATAATATGGCCAGGCACAGTGGCTCACACCTATAATCCCAGAACTTTGGGAGGCCAAGGCGGGTGGATCATGAGGTCAGGAGTTTAAGACCAGCCTGGCCAAGATGGTGAAACCCTATCTTTACTAAAAAAACTATAAAAATTAGCCAGGCATGGTGGCAGGCACCTGTAGTCCCAGCTACTCAGGAGGCTGAGGCAGGAGAATCACTTCAACCCAGGCGGCAGAGATTGCAATGAGCCAAGATCATGCCACTGCACTTCAGCCTGGGTGATAGAGTGAGACTACATCGCAAAAAAAAAAGTATATGAAGAAAATATTTTAAATACTTCCAGACTAAATGCAGTTTAGCTTGAAAGCTAAAGGTAAATTATATGTTTTACAAGGGTGTACCAAAGTAGGCAAAACGATCAAAGCATTAAAAAAATGAAGAAAAAAATTTTTTAATAAAAAAAGTTTAAAAATGTAAGTTACAAAATATATTTATAACAAAAATTAGGATGCAGAATAACAAAACTACTATTTAAACTATTTTGTTCCCATTTTACCTCCACCTATTATAATTATCTTTACAAGAAATAAACTGATATGAGCCTGGTCTTTAACAACCTGTTGAAAACTTGTAACACCATTTTTTCCAATATTTCTTGTACATTACTTAATATTTAGAAAGCCAATGAACTTACATGTTGGTCTTTCAATTCCCCCTGACATCCATAACAAAATCTGAAAAAAAAAGTTTAAGAATTTTTCTTAGAATTCACTCATTAAAATAGTTCAGCAAAATCTCAATAACTAGAATCCTTTCATTAACAAGTAATTATTTTCAAACAAGACTTTCAAGAAAAAGAGTTAAGAATACCCCTAGGCCAGGCGTGGTGGCTCATACCTATAATCCCAGCTCTTTGGGAAGCTGAGGCAGGTGGATCACCTGAGGTCAGAGTTCAAGATCAGCCTGGCCAATATGGCAAAACCCCATCTCTATTAAAAATACAAAACTTAGCTGAGCATGGCAGCAGGCACCTGCAATCCAGCTATTCAAGAGGCTGAAGCAAGAGAATCGCTTGAATCCAGGAGGCCGAGGTTGCAGTGAGCCAAGATCATATCACTGCACTCTAGCCTGGGTGGCAGGAGGAAAACTCCATCTCAAAAAAGAAAAAATAATAATAATAATTATTATTATTATTTATTTTTATTTTTTTAATAGAGACAGGGTTTTACCATGTTGGCCAGGCTGATCTCGAACTCCTGACCTCAAGTGATCCACCTGCCTCGGCCTCCCAAAGTGCTGGGATTAGAGGCGTGAGCCACCGCACCCAGCCAATAATAATAATTTTTTAAAGTCCACAGTATATACGAGGTCACCTGACAGCCTAAAATTTAGTTTTATTTTCATTAAGGTTAAATGTGAACGTGCTTTTTCTTTTTTATTTTCAAGACAGGGTCTTGCTTTGTCTCAAAGGCTGAAGTGCAGAGGTGCTATCGCGGCTCACTGCAGCCTCAAACGGCTGGGCTCAATTATCTTCCTGCCTCAGCCTACTGAGTAGCCAGGACTATAGGCATGTACCCCCATCCCTGGCTAATTCTTTATTGAGACAGGGTCTTGCTTTATTGTCCAGGCTAGTCTTGAACACCTGGGCTCAAGCAGTCCTTCCATCTTGGCTTCCCAAAGGGCTAGGCTTACAGGCATGAGCCACCATGCCAAGTCAGAAGCACTTTCAAAACTTTTGTTTGATAGTCACTTATTCTAATAAGTGCTACTTCGTGGTTCTTCACAGTTATTGGCTATGTACCTCCAACTATGAAAGAAGGGAATTTAATTCCGTTTCAACCACCTTGAACCAGTAATGCATAAATATGTAACTAATGTCATTCTCAATTATTTCTAGTTAAGTCTTCCTTTTAGATAGAACAATAATCAATGTTTAATTTACTATGCCTATAAAAATAGTCTCAGCTAAGCCATAAATTTTCCCCTATTTAAAACATTTTTTTCCTGGAAATACTGTTGCTATTCCCAAGGTTAGTTTCCTATGTAATTGACATTAATTCATTCCCAATCTTCTGACTAGTCTAACAGTCCTCTCAATATGTTCAAATACATCAGGAGTTCTGCAGTTTTCATCCTCTTGGTGATATCTCTTCTGGAGCACTCTGTCTCCAAACTGTACTGTTCCCCATATCTGACACATAGGTATCATTCTGGGATTTCTCCTTACCATCATCCTAGGGTGTTCTTTAGCTTGTTTTGAATTAGATACCTATTACTAGATCCCATGTCATTCTCTTTCTCAGTTCCTCTGAATCACCTACCTCTTCCATACCTTCCCCAGAAAAATCTCTTTTTGAAACCTTACAAGTCTGAAAATGTCTTTATTCTACCTACACTTAATTTATAGCTTGGCTAGTTATATAAGTTGGTAACAACTTTCACGACAAACTTTGAAGGTGACGGCTCTGTCTCTGCATCCAGTGTTGATAATGAGAAGCCAAACAATTTTAATTCCAGATCCTTTGTGGGTGACCTAATTTTTCCTCTCTGGAAATGTTTAGGGTTAATAATTTATTGTGTATTCTGAAATTTCACAATTATGGGGCCTGTCTTCCTTCAATACATTAGGCACTTGGCAGTCCCTTTCTTTCATCTTTGTTGTAGAGATGAGGTCTTGGCGTGTTACCCAGGGTGCGCTGGAACTCCTGGCCTCAAGTAATCCCCCAGTCTCAGCCTCCCAAAGTGCAAGGATTACAGCTATGAGCCATCCTACTCAGCCAATAGGCCCTTTCAATCTAGAAAGTTCTGTCTTTCGGTAGAAAATTTCTTTGAACTATTTCTTCGATGATTTTCTATCCTACATTTTATTTTTCTTTCTTTGTTATATTTTTCTCATATTGGACCTTCTGGATAAATTCACCAGTATTCTTATCTTTACTCTCCTACCACCTCTTTATTTTACTCCTCTTGTATTTTCTGGAATATTTATTCAACTCTATCTTCCAATCCTTCTATAGTACTGGGTTTTTCATTTCTACTGTATTTAACCTCAACCATAGCAAATAAATACCAAGCTTAAAACAATGAGACTCGGGGGTTTTTTTGCCTGTGAGTTTTGATTAATATAAAAAAATTTCATAAAGCCTAATGTTGGCTAAACGTGGGAAAACAATAAATAAAACTTTGAAGGACAACTTTACAATATCTATCAAAATTCAGAAAACATGTAAAACTCTTGACTCAGTAATTTTACTTCTAGGAATTTACCATGCATTTATACTCGTACAAATGTTCAAAAATACAGCTATCAGCATTATTTGTTAATAGCAAAAAAAAAAAAAAAAAAAAAAAACTCTTAAATATCCAACAGGGCCTGGGCACAGTGGCTCACGCCTGTATTCCTAGCACCTTGGGAGGCCAACGTGGGCAAAATCATGAGGTCAGGAGTTCAAGACTAGCCTGGCCAATATGGTGAAACCCCATCTCTACTAAAAATACAAAAAATTAGCTGGGCATAGTGGCGGGCACCTGTAATCCCAGCTACTGGGGAGGCTGAGGCAGGAGAATCACTTGAGCCTGGGAAGCGGAGGTTGCAGTGAGCTGAGATCATGCCACTGCACTCCAGCCCCAGTGACAGAGCAAGACTCTGTCTCAAAATAAAAAAAAAATCCAACAGGAAGCAATTGGTTATATAAACCATAATTATCCATGAAATATGTAACACTTTTAAAAACATCATTGATCTAGATATGGTGATATTAAATTACTTCCAAATGATTTAAGTGTGAAAAGCAAGATGAATACATAATTGTCTGCTAGCCAGTAAGTGTTTAATGTGATTCCTAAATCCTGGATGTTCTTAAAAGTAGTAAATCTTTATTTTCTGAAAACTATTCTATAAAAGATTGACCTATCTCTATTTCAGACTTTATTTGTTGTATTTCACACAAATAGCACTCATAAAATACTTAAAGATTTTAGATAGATTATGTTATGCCAGATTATTTTATTTTTTAAGAGGCAGTGTCTCACTATGTTGCCCAGGCTAGTCTTCAACTCCTGATCTCAAGTAATTCTTCCACTTCAGCCTCCCAAAGTGCTAAATGAGCCTCTTATTTTCAGTAGTGTGCTAGGACTGGATTGTACTGGCTCAAAAGGATCAACTATTAAATATATATTCAAGGATTTTGACAGCTGGTTGTTAACTGGTACCTAAAAACTGGCCATGATAAGAGTATTAAAACCATGGACATCAGCAAATACTACCAATCAGGGTTTTTTTTTTTTCCCTTTTCCTTCTGGAGAACTGATTTAATAGTATAATCATCACCCTTATTTATACATAGGTGGGTTTATGGAAATTATCTGGATTCTGGAGATTCAGATCTATTTTAACAATGAGTCATTTCAATCATAATCACGGCATTCTTCATCTCATCTTCCATATTAGAAGTACTCTTGTCCAAGTTAATAGGGTTATATTTTAAGGTAGTAACAATCTATTCAAACATTAGCTTACCAATTATAACAAATATAAATTAATCCAAACTGATATACCTTTCTCCGTTATATTCTTCTAGGGGAATTTCTTGAAAAGGATCCAAAGGAAACAAATGATGGTAAGACCGTGCCAAGTGGGGGGCAGACACCAAAGTAAGACCTGACACATTAAGCAGAGAGACACGTTTAGTAGTTCAAACCCATGAAGACAATGGCTGAAAAGCCAAAAGATGCAACTCAGGCAGAATATTTTCAGTTTCTTTTAGGATGGCAGTTATTAATTTTACCTGTGGCTATAAAAGAAGATTGCAAATGGAGTCTTAGTTCTGTTACTAAGTATGTAACCAACCTATCTTGGTCTATTTGCTTAGTTATGTTATAAATGAAATAAAATTGGACAATTCTATTAATTTAATTCTTCATTCTTATAGGTAAGAGACAGAAAAATGTCTACTAGATCTACTGCATTGCCTTTAAAGAATGTATTTTTTTCAGAAAAAGGATCAAGAAGCTAGAATGCTACTTTTATACTTATAACAATTTAAAAAGTAACCTATTTCTCTTTGCACAGATTAAATCCAGAAACATACGAATAACAACATTTACATGCATTTTAGCAGCAATACAGATAAGCAGTCATTCAAGATTTACTGAATAATGAATAGCTGGTTTCTTACCACAGATTTTACATTCAACAGGTAGCTCACAGTACTTTGCCCGACACTGTGGGCAGAAATAGCCTCCTAATGTAAGCTCTGGCTCAGTATTGCCATCCAAATGCCTGTAGGGGGAAAAAGGTAATATATAAAGATCTGAAAAGTTAGAGCAGGAAAGCACACTACCTTGATCTTAAAATCGTGACACTATTTAAAAATCTATTTAAAAGTCTGTATTTTTGGCCAGGAGCAGTGGCTCACACCTGTAATCCCAACACTTTGGGAAGCCAAGGCAGGCGGATCACCAGAGGTCAGGAGTTCGAGACCAGCCTGGTCAACATAGTAAAACACCGTCTCTACTAAAAATACAAAAACAAAAAAAATTAGCCAGGCGCAGTGGTGTGCACCTGTAATCCCAGCTAACTGGGAGGCTGTGACAGGAGAATCACTTGAACCTGGGAGGTGGAGGTTGCAGTGAGCTGAGATCACACCACTGCACTCCAGCCCAGGTGACAATGCAAGAATCCATCTCAAAAAAAAAAGAAAAACACAAAAATTAGTCGGGGGCCTGTAGTCCCAGCTACTTGGAAGGCTGAAGCAGAACTGTTTGAACCCAGGACACAGAGGTTGCAGTGAGTTGAGATTGCACCACTGCACTCCAGTATGGGTGACAAGGGCAAAAACTCCATCTCAAAAAAAATCTTTTAAGTATATATTTTTAAAAACTGTATAACTTTTTGTAGAAATGGGGAATCACTATGTTGACCAGGCTGGTCTTGAACTCCTAGCCTCAATTGATACACCTGCCTCAGCTTCTCAAAGTGCTGGGATTACAGGTATGAGCCACCGTATCTGGCCTAAAAGTCTATTTTTAAATCTGTGAGTATGTCTTATAGCTCAATTATGCTACATTCATTTTTCCCTGGTCTTCATTATTATTATTATTATTTTTGAGACAAAGTCTCACTCTTACACAAGCTGGAGTGCAGTGGCACAATCTCGACCCACTGCAATCTCTGCCTCCTGGGTTCAAGCAATTCTCGTATCTCAGCTTCCTGAGTAGCTGGGATTACAGGCATGTGCCACCACGTACAGCTAATTTTTGTATTTTTAGTAGAGACAGGGTTTCACCATGTTGGCCAGGCTGGTCTCAAGTGATCTGCCTGCCTCGGCCTACCAAAGTGCTGGGATTACATATGTGAGCCACTGCACTCAGCCCTTCTCTTTTTTTAAGTTCCTATTACTATCCTTGAATTCACTAATTTTTTTCTTCCATAGTGTCTAATCTGCTGTTAATCCCATCCAATGTATTCTTTATCTAAAACACTGTACTCTTCATCACTAGAAGTTTGATTTGGGTCTGTTTTATACCTTCCATATCTCTTCTTACCATTCTCATGTTCTCTGAACAAATAGAATACGTTTATAATTGTTGTCTTAACACATCTTTGTCTACTAATTTTTTTTTTTTTTTTTTTTTGAGACAGAGTCTTGCTCTGTCACCCAGGCTGGAGTACAATGGCACGATCTTGGCTCACTGAAACTTCTACTTCCTGGGTACAAGCAATTCTTATATCTCAGCCTCCTGAGTAGCTGAGATTACAGGTGTATACCACCACACCTGACTAATTTTTGTATTTTTAGTGGTGATGGTTTTCGTCATGTCAGCTATTCTGGTCTTGAACTCCTGGGCTCAAGTGATCCCCCCACCTGAGCCTCCCAAAGTGCTACGATTACAGGCATGAGCTACTGTGCCTGACCCTTTGTCTATTAATTCTATCAACTGGGTTATTTCTGGGTATGTTTCCATTCTGTGATTTTTCTCTGTTTTATAGATCATATTTTTCTTTTCATCCCTGCTAATTTCTGATTAGCTGACAGACATTGTGAATTTTGCTTTGTTTTGGGTGCTGGATTTTTAAAATTCCCTTAAATATTTAAGGGTTTGTTCTAGAATATACCTCAGTAACTTGAAAATAGTTTAACCTGTTCAAAACTTGCTTTTAAGCTTTGTTAGGCTGGTCCAGAATAGCCGTTAATCTAGAATTTTCTTTCGTTCTTTTTTTTTTTTTTGGCCTCTGGTTCCAGTTCTTGTGATAGGATTACTGGGACTCTATTCAATGTCTGTCATGTTAAGAGGTCTTTCCATACAGACTGGCAAGAACATAAATCTTCCTGTGTGAGCTCTAGGAACAGTTCTGTCTGCTGCTTTCCAATGATTCTTTCTCTGACTTCCAGCAGTCTCCTCACACAAATGTGATCAACACTCAGCTGCTGACTCATCAGCAAGTCTCTGCAGATCCCCAGAGAGTTCTCTGTGCAGATCTTTCCTCTTCAGTACTCTGACCTGCAAAATTATCACCATCTCAGCCTCCTTGAAAGATGAACTTTGTTTCTTCAACTCAACATCTCCAGGCTCTGTCTGCAGCCTGGAAATTCCACTGAGGTGGTAAGATGGAGCGCTCTTAGGGCTCATCTGTTTCCTTTCTTTCAGCGATCATTATCGGCAATGCCTGTTGTCCAGTGTTTAAAAACCACTGTTTTATATGTTTTGTCTACTTTTCTTGACAGGAAGGTAAATGTAGTCCCTGTTACATATTTTTGGCTGGAGGCAGAAATCTTGTTTGTGATTTTTAAGAATTACTCTCTTAAATTTAATTTTGTTTTATAATTATGTAAAATATAAAGCTCTAAAGTTAAAACAAGGTATAGCAGGGAGAGATCCAAGATGGCCGATTAGCAACAGCTCAGGAATGTAGCTCCCAGTGAAAGTACAGAGAACGAGTGGACGCCGCAATTTCCAACTAATTTTTGTTGCCCACAGACCGGGAGATTCCCGGCAAAGGAGCCACACGGGTCGCCAGTGCAACTCTTTTGGCCGGCGCGGCTGTTTTGCCAGTGCCCCAGCATGGCACTTCTCGGTGTGGAATATACGGGACGGACGGGCTTGGCTGGTCCCATCTCCACAAGGGAAACAGCAATTGGAAGCACTGAGGACTGAGAGTTTCACAGCAAGCACAGCGAACCCGGGAAGGTCCGGCTCTGTGGGGAACGGGCATCTGCCAAAGGAAAACTAAGAAACAGAAAAAACTTTATCACCGGGTGGAGAGAGATCCAAGATGGTCGCATGGCAGCAGCTCAGGATTGTAGCTCCCAGTGAAAGCGCAGAGTGAGCGGATGCCGCAATTGCAGACGAATTTTTGATGCCCACAAACTGGGCGATTCCTGGCGAAGGAGCCACATGGGTTGCCAGCGTGAATATTTTGGCCGGCGTGGCTGTTTTGTCAGCGCCCCGGAGCGGCGCTTCTCGGTGGAGAGTATACAGGACTGGGTGCCCTTTTAGTAGGGCTCCACTGGTCTCATCCCCACAAGGAGAAGAGCAATTGGAAGCGCTGAGGACTGAGAGCAAGCACAGCTGAACCCGGGAAGCACAGCAAGGACAGCTGAACCCAGGAAGGCCCAGCTCTGTGGGGAAGGGGCGTCCGCCAAACGAAAACTAAGAAACAGAAAAAACTTCATAACCATCAAGCCGGACGTCCACTCAGAGACCCAATCTGAAAGTCAGCAATTACAAAGACGACAGGTGGATAAATTCACAAAAATGGGAAGAAACGAGTGCAAAAAGGCTTAGAACACCCAAAATCAGAATGCCTCTCCTCCTACAGGGGATCGCAGCTCCTCATCAGCAAGAGAACAAGGCCTGACGGAGGATGAGTGTGATGAACTCATAGAATCAGGCTTCAGAAAGTGGTTAATAAGAAACTTCTATGAGCTAAAAGAACATGTTCTAACCCAATGCAAAGAAACTAAGAACGGTGAAAGAAGATTTAACGAAATGCTAACGAGAATGGACAACTTAGAGAGGAATAAAAGTGAATTGATGGAGCTGAAAAACATAATACGAGAACTTCGCGAAGCATGCACAAGTTTCAACAGCTGAATTGACCAAGCAGAAGAAAGGATATCAGAGGTCGAAGATCAACTCAATGAAATAAAACGAAAAGGCAAGATGACAGAAAAAAGGGTAAAAAGGAATGAACAAAGTCTCCAAGAAATATGGGACTATGTGAAAAGACCTAATCTACATTTGATAGGTATACCTGAATGTGACGAAGAGAATGAATCCAAGCTGGAAAATACTCTTCAGGATATTATCCAGGAAAACTTCCCCAACCTAGCAAGGCAGGCCAATATTCAAGT
>PVKP010050954.1:0-13153 GCA_004027715.1 Plecturocebus donacophilus | reverse complement strand
GGAACTTGGGAGGGTATGCACCTTGGGAGAGTCACGAGTCCTGGGAAGAAGCCATAGCACCTACCTTCACCCCTGCGAAGCGCCCAGCAGCTGGGTGTGGGGAGACGAGTCGCTACGAGTGTCATACGGGGACAGTGATCTGCCTATTTTTTCATGATGACCAGGAGCCCAGAGTCCTGGGCCTGAGGAAGGGAAGGGGAGTGTGTGTGTGTGTGTGTGTGTGTGTGCGTGTGTGTGTGTGTGTGGGCGGGGGGGGGAGAGAGAGAGAGGAGGGAGGGAGGAGAGAGATTGCTAAATGCAAGAGAGAAATCATGCAGTTACTTTTAGTTGTTTACTAAGCAAGGGCAAAATCTAAACAGAGCTTGCTGCAATCAATGAAGGGATCACCTCGGTTTCCAGAGTTGAGCTCCCTAAATGAGCCTGGCATTCTGATAACTGCAGGTGAGCACCTGAGAACAACTCCCTCCCACTGCTTCATGCTGGGAAGAGATAGGGACGTGTTTGTTCCTGAGCTCTGGGAAGGGAGAGGCACCAGGGAGATTTAATTGTCTGCCTGGGTGAATCGAAATGTCCTTTAAAGCAAAGAAATCAAGAGAGATTGGCCTTTAATTGGTAACCTCTGCTGATGGGGAGAGGTAGTCATTAAAATGGGAAGAGGACAAAATACAGATTGGTACCCCTTCCCGCTCTGTGTCACCCCCATAAACAGTCCCCAAAATTGCATTCTCCTCTGCTCTGGCCATCTTTACAAGGCTCAGTACACAACCTGGGTGTGGGTAGCTGTGTCATTCTCCTGCCCCACCTTAGTCTAACACTCAGTTATCCAGTTTGGAGAGATAATACGGTTTATCTCGAACCTGTTCACTTCGAAGAGTTGGCCATCCACATGCCAACAGCATGTGGAGCTGGCCTTAGAATCCAATTGTCTTAGTGTCTCTGAAATGCCGAAATAGAAGATGCTAAATCTGCAGGGAATCCCACACCACTAAAAACGGACAGGCCAGGTAACTTCGCTTCCCAGATACTGAAAAGTAAAGGAGACCTCCACGCCAAGCCTGAGCCCTGATTTGAGGAGGGCTAGTGGTCAGTTCCACCCGGTGTCCCCAGAGCCTGGCACTAGCGGGTGCTCAGCCACTGTTCCATGCACACTCAGATGCACTCTGCTGGAGAGGAGCTCTTCTCTTAATCCACAGGCCTACTGGGTGCTGGGCCGATCCTCCCTCCCTGAGGGCTGCAGGCTGACCTGCCTAGGCCAGCATCCTATTCAGGGACAAACCCAAGAGGCAGGTGTTTGTGGAGATCTGCATTGGTATATATGTGAGGGGTGGGAGGGGGAGGCGTGCCATGGGGGCTGGGGCCAGCACTTGCTGGGGACCAGCTGTGGGCGGCGTGTGCATCCCAGCTATGCTGTCACCTGTGTTGTCAGGCCACCAGGTGCAGGTCACGGGGAGGTCAGAGGCAAGAGCCTCTTAGGACATTCCAAGTCCCTGCTCCCAGAATCCCCTGGTAGGGAATAAGGCAGAAGGCTGTAGCTCAGAAATGAATTGGCTATGTGGATTGCTTTAAACTTACATGTCAGCCCTTGGTCTCTGTGCCTGACATTTCTCTCTTCTCTGACTTTTTTTTTTTTATCTCTAATCACAATGCAAGAGACTGCTCGCTGCCTCCCACTTTCCACCACTGGCTAGCTGGCCCTGGAAGCTTCAGTGAAGAGAAAGGTGTGGTCCAGGTCCGAATGAACTTCTGGCCAACTTTGAGGGACCATGGCCACATAAGAATTCTAACTGTGTTACCCCAGAAGAGAATATGAGAATCCAGCCTGATCCCAGGTGTCCCTCATCCTCATCTCTTCTACAACAGCCCGTGGGGTTTGTGCCATCCTTCCAGGGGGTGCCGATGCTGGCTCTTCTGAGATCTTCCAGCTTCTTTCCAGCCTCCCCAACACTTCAGATGTCCCTGATACCGACAGCAGCTCACTTTCCAGATTCTGGAGTTCTGGTGAAGGCAGCCCTTCTACTTCGTTGAAATAGGAATTGTCTGTGCCCCAGAGTCCTGAGAAGCCAGAATAAGCTGAGGGAGTATAAGTTGAAAGACACGAGCTTAAAGCTGGGCTGTGAAATTGGAGCAAGTTCTCTAACTTCTCTCAGCCCCAAGACAATACCTGTAAATTTTGATTTCCACCAGCAGGGCCTGGGGAAGCTTAAAAGAGATTCTATTTATGAGGATACCTTGCATGGTTCCTGGCACCTAGAAGAATCCCACTCAATGTTGATTGGACTGAATAGTTTCCATTCAAAATAAGAGAGGGCAGGATGTGGGGACGGGCATGAAGCCCACTTAAAACACTAAAATGGTAAAACAAAAAAACTAATTTCTGCCAATAAATTGACTAACTTTTCTGGATAAAAATTCTTTCTTTTTAGAGAGAGAATTTTCTCAGCTAGCAAGGCATAGATTTTTTTGAAGTTACAACTTCTTTCTTTGTGTGAAGTGCCCTGATTAATATAGCTTCTAATCACAGAACAAATGAAAAATATACAGTGAAATTGATCTCCTTTATTTGAAATTTAAAAGGAATTTTTGGAGGTAATGCAAGCAAAAAGCTCGAGAAGAGCTGTATGTTTTATACTGAAGGGTGCACATGTTGACATCCTGACTTTTTCGCTAAAGATTCATCTGGCTTCCATATGAAGCTCTCTATAACCCAGCTCCTGCCCTGGCTGACACCTCACCCTGTTCCTTCACAGAAAACGTCATGTAATCATCATCGGTTCTCCTTGACTCTCCAGCTATCTACCTCAGGCTTTAGTGCCCTCCGAGCTGTCTCCTGCAGATACTTCCAAAATTGTTCTATGTGTTCAAGTAAAGCACTTTTAACATCCATGAATTAAAGTTAGGAATTATATACATGCTTTCCTTTCAGTGAGCAAAAATTTCCCAACAAAATTCAATATATAATTACTTCTGCTTTGTAAAAATAGAAGAAATAACGAATTGAGATTATATTTTTCATGAAATGCCAAGTCAAAATTCACATGCATGCAATCTTATTTATATTTGCTCAGAACATTACCAAAGCTAGTTCAAAACATCTCTGCTTATTTCTGGACCTGTGTTTTATTATTTTCAAATAAATGAAACAGTGGAAAAGCCGATTTCCTTATTTAAAAAAATTAGGACCCAGCCATTTAAGGAAGCAGAGATTGAGCCACATAAACAAGTAGAACTAAAAAGCAGCAAACAATTCACATTAAAAAGTTATAATGTGCATTGCACGCCACTACTTTTCCCTTGCACATCCGTTTGTGATGCTGAAATTTTCTCTCTCAATAAGTTTAATGTTGTTTAAGTCAAAAAAGTAGTGTTGCTAGCATCATCTCCTGACACTGCAGGGAATATTGCTGCCTCTGAATAACAAGACAGCGTTAAATCCCAGGTGCTGGCCCTGGTGGGAAGTGAGACCTCTAGTTTTGCATGAATGAATGTAACTTAATTTGTTGCTTCTTTTAGCACTCCTAGCTATCACTTGTGTTATCTAACAGTGAAATATCACCTTTTCTTTAGAGAGAGAGAGAAGACAAGTAAGTCAATGTTTTATAATGTGAACCTGGTGGGGGGGGGGAGTGGTGACAATGACATCTTACCAGTCCCTGCGAATGTTGGCAGTGAGCTCAGAGCTCTGACAAACAGCAACTAGTGTAAAAAATAAGCACAGTTTTGTGAAGGTATGCTTGTAAAAACATTCCTATCCTCTCTACCCTTTCATGAGAGGTACTTTAGCACAAGGTGGTAGCTTCTTCTGCAGAGGGTACAGACGATCTGGTATAGGCCTCAAGGGTGCAGGGGCTGAGGGGGAGGGGAGAATGGGCATCACCTCCCGTCTAGCAAGAGGGACTGCAATGGAATTACAGCTTGTAAAGTAAGCCTCCATCAGTCTCCCAGGAGACAGCCGGCCTCAACTTGGGTGTTCCCCGCTTGTTAGCCTCAATCATAATTGGTCTCTCCTCCCATCCCACGTTGTTGGTTTTCTGTGTGTGGCTTTCGGTGTGAGCGTGTTAGGTCATCAACAAACACAATGGCGGGAGGGGGTGAAGGGGGACACACATGATTGTTTTAGAGAAGAAAGGAGAAAAGGGATAAGAGAGTGGGCAGGAAGGCTGTGAACAGAATGGGGAAGATGGCCCAGGATTTATGCTTCCAAGGCACCCCCTGGAGTGCTCCAGGGTAGGGGACTCCCTGGAAGTTTTGTAAAAGGGAGAAGAGGCCTGCCCGGAGCTGGGGACCCTGCTGAGCTCCGCTGGGGACATTCATCCATTCTACGCTACTTTTGTTTGCTTGTCTCTGGGGGTGCCTGTAACATCCTGCCCACATCCGGTACCTCTCATCAAAAAAGAATTTTTCAAAAAATCCCAATCAGGATGATTTGCTCTAGAAAGGCCGCGTGCGTGGAGCTGAAGACCTAAAGAACAGCCCAGGACCGGGGGCAGGGGGGTGGGGTGGGAGGGGGGAAGCAGGGTGCAGGTCACAGGTCTTCATCTTTTCTTAATCTATTGTTAAAATAGTTTCTCACTATCTTGTTCCTCCATCCCCCATCTCCTTTTACCTTTTCTTAGAGGAAAGCCAGTCCTAGGGACAGAGGCTACAGTAAATTTCTTATTTGAAGTTGGATATAAAGCCCAGAGTGGAGATGTCTTTGCATTTAGCGAAGGCAGAAGATACAGTGCATTGTTTTCACTCAGAAGGGGACAGATAAGATCCCTAGACCCTTGAATCTTTATTTACCGTAAAAAAGAACATTTAACAGGGGAAGGAAACAGCAAGAAGTGTAATTAAGTCAAGTTGCAAACTTCAGGGATTTAATTTTTTTGTTTTTGTTTTGTTTTTCCTGTTTGTGTGTTTTAAAGTTTTACATTTTACTCGCCAACCCCTGGCTGGCCTGGTTGCCATGGTGCTGTTGCCAGGGCTGGTGTCTTCGCTGTCCCCAACCCAGCAAAGCATTTCAGGTCTGAAACCTTGGGACAGACAGCAAACTGGGGCTAATGGCACTACGGTGTGCGTGGGGGGTGGAGGTGGTGTATTCTGTATGGCAAGACTTGATGCCTACAACTTTGCACACATTAGCCAAAACCAGCTCCTTGCAACTCCACGGCTATGGTGTTTGGGAGGAAAGTATTTCCTTTCCCGCCGTCTCTTGCAAGGTAAAGGTGCATAGTCAGAAAAGGCCTTGATGCTTTTCTGAAACATTCCTGGTGTCTGCACATTCCACATCTCATCTCGGCCACCCCTCCCTCCAAGCCAGGGCCACCACCAGCGTGTAGAAGCCTGCACTTCCCCTAAGAAAAGGGGTTGCCCCCAGGTAACTTAAGGTACCTTCTCGGGCTAACGCCTTCTCCTATATCCTGTTGAGCCTTATCTCTCGCTTCTCTCCGCTCCACTCCCACATTAAAAGGATCCTAAAGCATTGAGGAGCGGCTTCTCTTTATGAAGCCTGGAAGAAGGCGGGCGATAAAGATAGGGCGTTTAAATTGCCCATTTGGAAGATTACATCTCTTGAGCGAGGGTCTTTCTTTCAAAACTCGCACTGAATTAAGGGTCGTGGCTACTCGGTACACGGCTCTCAAAGGCAAGGCACCTTTTAACTCGGCCGTGGAGTGGCCTGGGAGAGGGAACCCGGAGCCATCAAAGGCCGGAGGGAAGGCCATGGGGCGACACCCGTCTAATGACAAGTAATTGACGGATTCGACGCCGCGCATTACCAGCGGAACGGGAGGCATTAATTATTTAAAAACGATTAGCCTTGCCGTGTGTCCTGCAGGCGTTCCATCTTGTTCAGGGAAGATAACCAGCCACGCGAGGCGAGCCGGGGCTCGGAGGGCTGCGGTCGCGCTCCCCAGCCGGCTTCGGGTGCGCTGGACACGGGCGCACAGCCCAAGGCACCGGGGAAGGAGAGAAGGGGCCACGGAGGGTCCCCACACAGGAACGTGACCACATAACACTGACCCTGCTGAACAACGAAACCGATTTCTGCCCACTTGGGTTCGAAGTCTGGTTACTGCGGCGCACATGGGAAAAGCTTTCCAGTCGGGGTGGCGGGCAATTTCAGTGTGCCAATTCCCGGTGGCGTCAGGCCAAAGACCCAGAGTAATAGATCCAGGCACGGGCCTCTCAGTGCCTGCTACCCAGGTGTTTAAGGCAAAGACCCCAGGGAGAATGTGGATCTGTCGCGGGGGCGGGGATGGGGGGGACCTGGTAGACACCTGCGGAAATACACCCTTATCATATCCGAGAGTCCTGAGGTTTCCAGGCGCAGCAGCAGAACTACTATTTTTCAGAGGTCCACCCCTTTCCGCAGGCGACGGAAAGACTCGGCTGGTTCTGATGGCTCCTACAAACTTGCGTCCTCCTGAACTGCTGAGCGCAAGCCCGGCACGCCCAAGCGCGCTCCTGCCTAGGGCCAGCGATGGAAGTGGGAATTCGGCGACTGGGTTGCAGGGAGAATGGGATGGGAAATGGCACCCCATCTGGTTTCTGACTTTCTCTCCAGGACCTAGCTCATAACCCCAGAGGCTCCCCAACCTGCCTGCCGCCAATCACAGGCGCTTCCTGCAGCCAGAGGTACGGTTCACTCGCCTCTTGGAAAGGTGCAGCCCCTCCCCTGGTCTTGCTTGATGCCTACCCCCACCGCCTCTTCGGCCTGCTTGCGTCCGAGAAAGGGTTGAGACTGGACTCGAACCCCCGCGCGCCAAGGGGAGTGCGTCACTACGCTTGGGCCTCGGCCTCTCCAGACTCCCTTGCCCCGCGTACATCGTTTCCTGCTGACCCCCGGCCTAGATTCTGAGACCAAGGGTGTTCCCCACACCCCACCCTCCACTGTCCTCCGGAAGCACGCTGCTCTCAGATGGAAGCCCCAGACCCCAGCTGCACCAGGGGCCTGTGTGTCTTCCTCCGGGCCCTACCAACCTCCTCTAACCAAGCTCAGAGCCTGATCAGTCTTGAGTTTGCAAGTCTCTGATCCGTCATCCTTCCAAGTCCTGCACTTTCCGAACCCCCGGAAAAAAAAAAAAAAAAAAGCCAGCCCCCTGAGTCTCTGTCCGCTAAGCTTACCACGCGCCAAGCCCTCCCCGGCGGCGTCTGAGCCCTGAAAACCAGAAGCCCTGACTGGGGGAGGGGCGGCGCGGACGGGAGTGGGGTGCGGACGCTGCGGCGGGGGGCTCCGCGCGGCCCCCGAGTGGGTGCGCTCCCTACCTGCGGCGGCCGGCGGCGGAGCGTCCACCGGCGGAGGGAGGCGGCCGACTGCTCCGAGCCCAGGCATCCCCGCATTTATTTGAGCTCAAACCAAGCGACTGTTGACTTTAGCACACAAAGCAAAGATTTCACTGCCCGCTAGTTTAAAAATGAATATTTTACCAAGATATCGATCAGCGTTATAAAATTCAGTTAAGTACAATGGGATCCTGGCAAAAAAAAAAAAAAAAAAGAATAATAAAGGAGGGGGAGGCAATATAATATCTGTGCAAATTTGCTGAAGTGTGACGTGTCGTGGAAAGTTTACCCTCCTGGAATTCTGATCTAGAATGTTTTTTTCTGTTGTTTACAGACTTTGTTTATTCACAGATCATGGTTGCTTAAACCAGCGCGCGGGAGGCGTGGGGAAAAAAGGAAAAAAAGGAGAGGGGGGAGAAGCGCTGCACCCCACAATGCGTAGAGTTGGGGAAAGCGGGCGGAGGCGATTTGTGAACTCGTAGGCTCGGAGCTCGGGCCAGCAGAGGGACTTAAGCGGGAGGGGGGCACGAAGGACACAAGAAGCACAGAAAAGCCTCCGAAAGCGCCTGCTCCCCGACATCCTTTTTATGTATTCGGCCAGAACTATATCTTATCGGCCCGGATCGGTGAAGGGGGGCGCGCTAAGTAGTTTAAAACGACCCTCGCACAATGGGCGTGCCATACGAAACATAGCAGGTTAGGGCAGCGCTTTCAGCCTCCATTGTCCCCCACCCGGCCCCCCGCCCTGCCTCTGGGCTCCTTCGCCACGGGAGCCTTTTATGTGATAATGAAACACATTTCAGGCCAGGCTCACGACGTGTGTGTCCTTGCCAGGGGGAGAGACGGCCTGATTGCTGGCTGTAGACTCCGGATCCCCCCTCCCCAATTTCTCTTCCTTGTGTTCTTTGGGACAATGTGGCCAGTTAAGAAAGGGATTTGGAGGCGGGAGGGGGGCAGTGGGGAGGGTAGAAGGCGGAGGGGACGCCAAACCCCCCTCAAGCGCCTGGGAAGGCCAGGCTTGTTGGGGGTGGCGGCGGGTGGGGGGTGGGGTGGCAGAGACCCCCCCACCCCCCGCCCCAAGGTAGCACGTGAAGGCAGTCTCCAGGTCTGGGGCGTAGCTGGGACACTCCTGGTTCGGATGCTCTAGAAGCCCAAAGATCTAATCTTGGATAAAGGAGCCTGAGCTTAGAAACCGAAGCAAAAAGTCCTGGCCTCGAGGCTTTCACAGTGTTTTTACCCACTGCAAGCTAACTGCGCACGGGAGCGGCTCCCGAGTCCGCCGGACCCGCGACGACGCTGATTCTGCCCTCTCCCCGCCAGCAGATGTCCTGGGCAAAACCAACGGCCAGACTCCGCTTTGCGCTCTTGGGCTTGGTTTCCACTGCCGTAGGCCGCCTGTGAGGCCAGCAAGCTCGTCCGTGGGGAGAGGCAGCAGGATGTGTAAGAATTCACTCTGGGTTTTTCTTTATACTTTTAGAGTGTCCTTGAAGGCTCACAAAATACCCGCACATGCCCTAGGCCCTGCAAACCTGGATTGCCAACGTTATCTACCTTACAAGAGGCTTTGCAAGGGCCTTGAGCTTTGGAGAAAGATGGGGAGCAAATTTGCAGACAGAGTCATCTCCAACACTGTCATTGTTGATTGGCTAGACACCCCTCACCTCCTTCTCACTCCCAAATAGACCCTATCTTTTAAAAACAGACGTGGATTGTTACCCTGATTTATCCTTTCCAAACCAATTGCAGGAGATCTTCTAAATGTTTCCCTACACCAAGTGTCTCGCCATTTCTGGGTTAGCAAGGTCTGCCATGATTGTGCAGAATACCTGCTTGAGGGAGAGGGGTGGGAAAGGGTGGTGGCCTGTCCACAGAGGAGGCTGGAGGATCCAGGTAGAGTCCCAGTTCCACCACTGTTCACAGAGGTGAACAGGCAAATTGCTGCACCACAAATTTGCAAGTTTGCTCTAGGCTCATTGACTTGAAGGGACACCCAACATCATAAGTACAGCAAAAATATGTGACATCCAGGCTTTCCCCCAGAGAGGCCAGCTGTGGGGCCCCACAGAGCACAACACCAGGGCACATTCAAACAGCCAAGGTGGAAGGAAAATTGTGATATGAGGAGAGTGATTTTCTACTGGCTTTAAAAATAAACCTGCTGGAATGGTCTGCCTGGGATCTGCGTATTTCATTGTGTGTACAGTTAACCCCAAAATTCAAAAAGTAACCACAAACAGTATTGAGCTCCATTTAATGATGTGCTTGCTTTAGTGTTTAGGAGGCTGTGTGCTGGTATCTGCAAATTTGAAGTGAATTTAGAGAAATAAGATGGCTTGACCAATGGAAGTGCAGATAGATGGACAAATATGTGATTTAGCAAGTATAATGAAACGTTAATTGCAGAATCTCGGCAGGTCCCTGTGTGCCTACTCTAAGATTCATTCAATTTTGGTAGGTCTGAAAATGTCAATAATAAAATATTGAGAAAACAGCAACACTCCTTGGCCCGAAATAAAATACCACCTGCAACCAGCCAGAGTATGCCTCCCTCCTTCTTGAAATAATTTCCAAGGCTGTTTATTTTTTAAGCCAAGTAAAGAAAAAAAAAAATTGGAAGAAAAGATTCAAAGGATAAAACCGGGAATAACACTTTAATATAGATTTGTGGAACTGTGGCCCTTGCAGCCAGAATACACATTTATAAGCCATAAATAAAGCACGCAGAAACCATAAATTAATCAGACCCGAGACCTGGATTTCACCGTGTCAAGATTGGGAATGCTTTTTTTTTTTTTTTCTTTTTCTTGGTCATTTACAACAGACCCTTACATTATTATTATTTTTTCATGTTTTTAAACAATAGTACAACCCTCTGGTTCTGTTAAAACTACATGGTTTTACACCAAGTCACTCACAAAAGTTTTTTTCTTTTTTTAAAGTAAGACTTCCCTGCAACAACAGCAATGGAGGAGAACAACAACAACAAAAAATCAGAATCTGCGGGTGCTTCGAGAAGCAGGAGTCTACACAGCAGTGGAAACCCGAGGTCTTTTTTTTTTTTTTTTTTTTTTTTTTTTGACTTCCTATTTTTTCCCGTTTTCCTCCTTGTATAGAACCCGGGATATCAATGTGGCCCTCTGTTTGGGACGCAAGGGCTGCAGCGGGTGAGGGGAGACTGCCGTCTCGGGGGATTGGGGGGTGTGATGGGTT
This sequence comes from Plecturocebus donacophilus, assembly GCA_004027715.1. Taxonomy (NCBI): domain Eukaryota; kingdom Metazoa; phylum Chordata; class Mammalia; order Primates; family Pitheciidae; genus Plecturocebus; species Plecturocebus donacophilus. Next base: position 2,680 of record PVKP010050954.1, on the reverse strand, counting down.
TCTTCTCCCTTGCGTCTCTGCAATCGCCTCCCCAAAGTCTCGACTCCACTTGTTCTCTCACTTCTCCCGGATCCAGGCTGCCGGAGTTGGCTGGGCCCGAAGCCGTCGTCTTCTTAAGAGGAGTTCATAATGGGCCGCGAGTACACCCCCTGGTAGTAGGAGGTGTCTGCGGCCAGGGGTGAGGCGTCCAGGCCCGTTTTGTTCGTGACGGGGCCCATGGCCAAGCTGCCGGGCATGGGGGAGCCGTAGCCCGGGTAGTGCATGACCTGTTCGTAGGCCTTGAGGTCCATTTTGTGGGGCTGGTGCTGGTGGTGGCCGTGGGGGTGCTGCTGCTCCGAGGACATGAGGTTGTTGATGGAGAAGGGGTGGTTGAAGGCGTAGTGGTGCTCCGGCTTCAGGTGCGCCTCGGGCGGCAGGCCCGGGTGGTGTGGGGCACCCAGCAGGTGCGCCGCCGCCTGCTGCTGCCCGGGAGAGGGCGCCGGCGCCGGGGGACTCAGCGCCGCCGCCGGCGTCCCCTTCAGCTCGCCCAGGCCCCCTCGCTTGTGCTCCTGGCACGGGGAGGCGCTCGAGTGAGGCGACTCGGTGCCCGCCGGAGTCTCGGAGGCCGGCCCGGCGGCCTCCCCGAGTTGCGCCTGCGAGGCCTGGGCCCCGGCGGCCGCCTTCTTGCCGCCACCCGCGGCGCCCGCCGCCTCCTTCAGCGCCAGCTGCTTCTCGCACTTGAAGCGCTTCTGCCGGCGCAGGTAGCAGCCGTTCTCGAACATGTTGCCCGAGTCAGGGTGCAGGGTCCAGAAGGAGCCCTTGCCCGGCTTGTCGGGGGAGCGGGGCACCTTCAGGAAGCAGTCGTTGAAGGAGAGCGAGTGGCGGATGGAGTTCTGCCAGCGCTGCTGGTTCTGCCGGTAGAAGGGGAAGAGGTCCATGATCCACTGGTAGATCTCGCTGAGCGTCAGCATCTTGTTGGGGCTCTGCTGGATGGCCATGGTGATGAGCGAGATGTACGAGTAGGGCGGCTTGGCGTGCGTGTAGCTGCGCCGGTAGGTCTTGGGGTCGCGCGCGCGGCTCAGGCCCGCCTGCCCGTACATGGGGCTCATGGAGTTCATGTTGGCGTAGGGGGCCAGGCCGCCCATGGCCCCGGCCGCCTGCCCCCCGAGCGGGCTCAGGCTGGGACTCAGGTGCGGCCCCATGCCCGCCACGCCGGCCGCCCCGGCGGAGCCACCCATGCCCGCCATGGCGCCCGCGCCGGGGGACATGCCTGCCAGGGACGGGCTCATGCCCGCGCCCACATACGACGACATGTTCATGGAGCCCGCGCTCATGTTGCCGGAGCCGCTGCCCATGGCGGCCGCCGACATGCTCATGTACGTGTTCATGCCGTTCATCCCCAGGCCGGCGTTCATGTTGCTCACGGAGGAGTAGCCCTGCGGACAGAGCCCCGGGAGGGAGGCGACAGCGTTAGCGGCGCGGCTCCAGGGTGCCCAGGCCTCCCCCCGCCGCCCAGGCCCGCGCCTCCCGGCAGGCCTCCGGGGAGCCCTCTCCTCCCCTGCGGCCTAGTCTCGGGACTCCGAGTGTGTTTCGTCCCAGGAGAGCCAGGATCGATCGCCCCGGGAAGGCTGCCTGAGCGTATGGCCCGTTCTTGGCCCTTCTCCACCTCGCCCGGGTTCTGGAACAGGGAACCCATGGAGTATTCCCAAGCCAGAGCCCCAAATGCGTTCTCCTATCCCAGAGTCTCCCAAAACTCTCCTAGCAGCGTACTGAGCTGGCGCCGAGGCCCGAAGTCCCCGGGCGCCACCTCCAGTCGCAGCAAGCCACCTGCGGGACACCGCGCGGGGCGCCTCGGGCTGCCTCCAGCGAAGACTGTCGGGCCCCTTCTGTCCGACCTCCCTCCCGGGACGCCCTCCCTGGTCCCAGGGGGGCTGAAAGGCAGAGCCCGTGCGGAGTGCAGGGTCGGCGGGAGGCACTGAATGGGGCCGTAGGGACGAAACCGAGACCCGAACTACACGCGGCTGAGCTTCGCCGGCACAAACTTTCCTTGTCTTTGTCCCCTCGTCTGTGACTCTGCCTCCACCCCGGCCCCCAACTCCTTCCCATCTTCTCCTCCTCCGCTCCCACCCCCTCCCCAGCCGCGCGCTGCCAAACATCACTCTGTTAGGATAGTGCGTGGCTCGGCCACGGAGAGGATTTGGAGGCGCCGCAAGTCAATATTTGATCACAAAGTTAATATTATCTCAAGGCTAACAGTGTGTCGTATAAAAAAGAGACCCATCTGAGTGGAAGGAGGGCGGGAAAGGCGGCTGCCCCGAAAGGCCGGGGTGGGGAGGGGGTGCGGGCGAGGGAAGCGGTCCCGAGGTCGGGGAAGGAGCGAGCGCCGCAGCCGCGCGTCCCCCGGAAAGGCGCGCGCTTACCTCGGGCTCGGCATAGTAGCTGCTCCAGTCGGCCGGCTCGTGCCCTTCCATCTTCACCGCTCCCAGCATACTGGAAGCCGAGTGCATGGCAGTTTAAAATTTAACAGCCACAACAAACGACCGGCGATCACCCCCACCCCCACCCCCTTTTAAAAACAGTCAGCCGCGGCAGCGTCCCCTCCTCCCGCCCTCCCTCGCACGCCCTCTCCCTGGCTCCACTCCCTCTCTCTCCCAGGGCTGGTCGGAGGCCGTAGCTGGACGTGGGCGGGAGGGGGGCGGCG
>PVKP010050953.1:0-13151 GCA_004027715.1 Plecturocebus donacophilus | reverse complement strand
AAGAGAGACTCCAGGCCAAGCACTGGGTAATTCTCGGGCTTTCTAGAGCCAGCCGCTGCCTTGGACTCACCTGCAGCTGCTACCTGTGAGTGACCATGCAGCAACCACAGTGACAACCACAGACGCTGTCCACCCGCTCCACCCAGTGAGGATTCCAGGGCCAGAAGCCTTGAAAGCTCCTCACACAGGCAGTCGGCCCTGCTTCTGCAGGTAAGCAGGGACCAGCCAGGCGGCCTTGAGGACCCAGGGCCTGCACATCACCCAGCGACCACAACACATCACTCTGTGCATCAGCCCAGGAAGAGGGGCCACAGGCTAGGAGGGCGTCTGCTGTGTGCCCCTCGGTTGTTCTGGGAAAACTGCCAACCAAGGCCATGGGATCAGTTTGAGCTGCCCTTGCAGATGCTGCGGTTCAGCAGCAGTGGTAACCATAGAGGTGCATGTGGCAGCCAGCAGCGCAGAACTAGGGGCCAGATGCCACCGTGACCCTAATGGAGGCGGTGAAGCCCCAGCTGAAGGAAGGCAGAAAAGGTTGCTCAGCCCTATTCCAGTGGCCGCACATTGCAAAGAACTGCGGCCCAGCACTCTGGGAGCCACCAAAAAAGAGCGGATACTAGGATGGGAAGGGGATATTCTGCGACACTCAGTCCTCACTCAGGTCTGGGACCTGCACTGACACCCTCTGCCGTAGGCTCAACTGCGGCTGCCACGTGCACGTGGCACTGCAGGAGTGCTGGCAACCCCAGCTCTGTATGCCCTAACAGGTGGCGGGGACCCTACGCATTATGGCTGACTTGGAGGCATTCCGGTCCCTGCCCTGGTGGCAGTCAGCCACCCTCCTACCTCTAAGGTGCTCTGCCATCTGCCTCATTGCCACCCAATGCAGCAAAGTGAGCCATGGTGCCACAGGCTCCAGCATCCAGCATGCGGCAGATGGCTCTTACTTCTCCTGGCGTCAAGCAGCTGGGCGGGCAGAGGCAACGAAGCCTAGAATGGGACACAGAGAGAGAGTGTTAGACGCCAACTTTGCCATGCTGGCCACTGGGTGGTGCGGACCAGTTTCAGTGAAGGTACTCACACCCTCCCTCCAAAGTACACAACATATCTTTTTGGCCCCCATGTCTAGGGAGTGGAAACTGGAGACACCATGGTTTAAAGGTATATTATTCCATTCCAATTCCGTTTCATTCCAATTCCATTCCTTTCCATGCCATTACAATTCCATTCCCATTTCATTCAAATTCCAATACCATTGAATTCCAATTTCATTCCATTAAATTCCAGTACCACTCCATTCCAATTTCAATTCCATTCCATTCAAATTTCATTCCATGCCAATTTCATTCCACTCCAATTCCAATCTTATCACATTCCAATTCCCATACCAATCCATTCCAGTTTCAATTTCAATTCCAATCCATTTTAATTCCAATTCCAATTCCATTCCAATTGCAATTCCATTCCATTCCAATTCCAATTCCATTACACTCCAATTCCATTTTAATTTCAGTCCATTCCCATTCCAATTCCATTCCATTCCTATTCAATTCCATTCCATTTCCAATTCCGATCCATTCTGATTTCAAATCCAGCCCCATTCCTTTTCCAAATTATTCCCATTCCCATTCCATTCCAATTTCCATTCCATTCCAATTCGAGTTCCATACCATTTAAATTCATTCTATTTCAATTCCAATTCCATTCCATTCCTATTCCCATTCAATTCCATTCCATTCCAATTCAATTCCATTCCCATTCCATTTCCATTCCATTCCTATTCCATTCCAATTCCATTTTGTTTCAAATCCATTCCATTCATTCAATTCCATTCCATTCCAATTACAATTCCATTCCTATTCCTATTCCCTTCCATTTCAATTTCAACCAATTTCAATTCCATTACATTCCCTTCCAATTGCATTCCAAATCCAGTCCATTCCAATTCCACTGCATTCCATTCCAATTCCAATTCCATTCCATTCTTATTCCATCCCATCCCAATTTCATTCCATTCCAATTCTATTCCATTCCAATTACGTTCAAACTCCATACCTATTTCCATTCCCATTCGATTCCATACAATTGCTATTCCTATTCGATTCCCATTCTATCCCAATTCCAATTCCATTCCATTCCCAATCCCTTCCAATTCTAATTCCATTCCAATTCCAGTCAATTCCTTTGCCATTCCATTCCAATTCCAATACCAATCCATTCCAATTCCATTCCACTCCAGTTCCAATTCCATTCCATTCAAATTCCAGTTCCATTAGATTTCAATTCCAATTTCAATATCATTCAATTCCATTCCAATTCCATTCCATTCCATTCCAATTCCATTTCATTCCATTCCAATGCCACTTCATTTCATGCCAATTCTATTCCTTTCCATTCTATCCCAGTTCTTTTGCCACTCCATTCAAATACCAATACCGTTCCATTCTAATTCAATTCTATTCCATTCCAGTTCCACTCTATTCCAATATCAATTCCATTCCATTTCATTCAAATTCCATTCACATTCCATTCAAATTCCAATACAATTCCATTCAAATTTCATTCCATTCCATTTGAACTGTATTTCAATTTCAATTTCATTACATTTCTTTCCATTTCAATTCCATTACACTCCAATTCCATACCCATTCCATTCCAATTCCAATTCCAATCCATTTCAATAATATTCCACTGCAAATGCAATTTCATTTCATTCCAATTCCAATTCCATTCCAATTCTATTTCATTCCATTCCATTCCATTCCAATCCCATTCCATTCCATTCCATTCCATTCAAATTCTATTCCCATTTTATTCAAATTCCAAAACAATTGCATTCCAATTCCATTTCATTCCATTCCATTTCCACTCCATTCCAATAACAATTCCATTCTATTCCAATTTCATTCCTTTCCGATTCCATTCCATTCCAATTCCACTTCTATTCCATTCCAGTTCCAAATAAAATTCATTCAAATTCCATTCCAATACCAATTCCAATTCCATTCCCATTCCCATTCCATTCCATTCCCTTGCAATTCCAACTGGATTTCCATTCCATTCCAATTCGAATTCCAATTCCATTCTCATTCCATTACAATTCCAATTCCATTCCATTCCAATTCCATTCCATTCCCATGGCAGTTTAAATTCCATTCTCACCCATTAAAATTCCCATTCCATTGGATTGTGATTATATCCCATCCCAATTCCATTCCATTTCCAACTGTATTCCATTCCCATCCATTCCAATTCCTATTCCATTCCATTCCCATTCCTTTCTAATTCACATTCCCTTCCATTTCAATTCATTCAATTCCAATTCCAATTCCAATTCCATTCCATTCCATTCCATTCCCATTCCATTCCAATTTCCGTCCATTTCCGTACCAATTCCATTCCATTCCTATTCCATTCCATTCCAATTCCATTCCCATTACTTTCCAATTCCCATTTCATTCCATTCCCATTCCATTCCAATTCTAATTCCATTCCAATTCCAGTCCATTCTCTTTCCTTTCCATTCCAATTTCAATTCCTTTCCATTCTAATTCGGTCCCATGCCAATTCCTTTCCATTCCAATTCTATTCCATTCCAATTACGTTCAAATTCCGTACCCATTCCCTTTCCCATTCCATTCCATTCAATTCCTATTCCAATTCGATTCTCATTCTATCCCAATTTCAATTCCATTCCATTTTCCTTTCTTTCCAGTTCTAATTTCATTCCAATTCCAGTCCATTCCCATGCCATTCCATTTCAATTCCTATACCAATCCATTCCAATTCCAATACCAATCCACTCCAATTCCGTTCCACTCCAATTCCAATTCCATTCCATTCAAATTCCAGTTCTACTCCACTGCAATTCGACTTCCATTATCATTCCATTCCATTCCAATTCCATTTCATTCCATTTTAATTCCACTTCATTCCATTCCAATTTATTCCTTTTCATTCTATTCATTTTATTCCCCTCCATTTCAATTCCAATACCATTCCATTCTAATTCTATTCCATTTATCTCCAGTTCCACTCTATTCCAATATCAATTCCATTCCCTTCTAATTTCATTCCATTCCATTCAAATTCCATTCCCATTCCATTCAAATTTCAATTCCATTCCATTCAAATTTCATTCCATTCTATTTGAACTCTATTCCAATTCCAAATCCATTCCATTTCAATTGCATTATATTTCACTCCATTTCAATTACATTCCACTCCAATTCCAATTCCATTTCATTCAAATTCCATTTCCAATTCCATTGCATTTCAATTCCAAAATTATTCCATTCCAATACCATTCCATTCCATTCTGTTCCCTTCTATTCCATTCCAATGCCATTCTGTTCCATTCCATTCCAATTCTAATACCATTTCATTGACATTCCAATACCATTACATTCCAATTCCAGTATCTTCCATTCCAGTTCCTTTCCATTCCAATAACAATTCCATTTCATTCCAATTTTATTCCTTTCCAATTCCATTCCATTCCAATTCCACTACTCTTCCATTCCAATTCCAAATAAAATTCATTCCAGTTCCATTCCAATTCAAATTCCCATTCCATTCCCATTCCAATTCCATTCCTTTACATTGCAATTCGAACTCCATTCCAATTCCATTCCAATTTGAATTCCAATTCCATTCCCATTCCATTCCAATTCCAATTCCATTTCTTTCCAATTCCATTCCATTCCCATTGCAATTTCAATTTCATTCCCTTTCCATTAAAATTCCCATTCAATTGCATTGTGATTCCATCCCATCCTAATTCCATTCCTTTTCCAAATCTATTCCATTCTGATCCATTTTAATTCCCATTCCATTCCTTTCCCATACCACTCCAATTCACATTCCCTTCCATTTCAATTCATTCAATTCGAATTCAAATTCCATTCTATTATCATTACATTCCATTCCGATTCCATTCCAATTTCAGTCTATTCCCATTCCAATTCTGTTCCATTCCTATTTCATTCCATTCCAATTTCAATTCCAATCCATTCTGATTCCAAATCCACCCCCATTCTTGTTCCAATTTTATTCCCATTCCCATTCCATTCCAATTACCATTATATTATAATTAACATTCCATTCCATTTCAATTCAATTCCCATTCCATTCCAATTCCATTCCCATTCCCATTCCATTCTATTCCCATTCCAGTCCAATTCCATTACATTCCCATTCCATTCCTATTGCATTCCATTTTCATTCCATTTCAAATCCATTCCATTCATTCAATTCCATTCCATTCCAATTACAAATCCATTCCCATTTCTATTCCCTTCCATTCCAATTCCACCCAATTTCAATTCCATTCCATTCACTTCCAATTCCATTTCAACTCCAGTCCATTCCAATTCCAGTCCATTCCTATTCAATCCCATTCCATTCCATTCCAATTCCAATTCCATTCCTTTCTGATTCCATTCCATCCCAATTCCATTCCATTCCAATTCTATTCCATTCCAATTACATTCAAACTCTATACCCATTCCCATTACATTCCATTCAATTGCTATTCCAATTCGATTTCCATTCTATCACAATTCCAATTCCATTCAATTCCCATTCCCTTCCAATTCAAATTCCATTCCAATTCCAGTCCATTCCCATGCCATTCCATTCCAATTCCAATAAAAATCCACTTCAATTCCATTCCACTACAATTCTAATTCCATTCCATTCCAATTACACTTCCATTCCATTCCAATTCCAATTCCAGTATCATTTTATTCCGTTCCAATTCCATTACATTCCATTCCAGTTCCACTTCATTCCATTCCAATTCCATTCCTTTTCATTCTATTCCAGTTTCATTCTCACTGCATTCAAATTCCAATACCATTCCATTCTAATACCATTCTATTCCATTCCAGTTACCCTCTATTCCAATATAAATTCCATTCCATTTCAATTTCATTCAATTCCATTCAAATTCCATTCCCATTCCATTCAAATTCCAATAACATTCCATTCAAATTCAATTCCATTCCATTTACACTCTATTCCAATATAAATACCATTCCCTTTCAATTTTATTCCATTTCATTCAAATTACATTCCATTCCAATTCTATTCCCATTTCATTCAAATTTTAATACCATTACATTCCAATTCCATTACATTCCATTCCAGTTCCACTCCATTCCCATAACAATTCCATTCCATTCCAATTTCATTCCTTTCCAATTCCATTCCATTCCAATTCCAATTCCATTCCATTCTGATTCCATTCCATCCCAATTCCATTCCATTCCAATTCCACCTCTATTCCATTCCAATTCCAAATAAAATTCATTCTCATTCCGTTTCCATTCCCATTCCCATTCCATTCCATTCCATTGTAATTCCAACTCCATTCTAATTCCATTCCAATTCCAATTCCAATACCATTCCTTTCCCATTTCAATTTATATTTTCTTCCCATTCCATTAAAATCCCCATTCCATTACATTGTGATTATATCCCATCCCAATTCCATTCCGTTTCCAACTCTATTCCATTCCCATCCATTCCAATTCCAATTCCATTCCATTCCAATTTTACATTTTCTTTCATTTCAGTTCGTTCAATTGCAATTCCAATTCCAATTCAATTCCATTCCCTTTCTATTCCATTCCCATTCCATTCCAATTTTAGTCCATTTCCGTTCCAATTCATTCCATTCCTATTCCATTCCATTCCAATTCCATTCCCTTTACTTTCCAATTTTCATTTCACTCCATTCCCATTCCATTCCAATTCTAATTCCATTCCAATTCCAGTCCATTCTCTTTCCGTTCCATTCCAATTCCAAATCGATTCCATTCGCATTCCATCCCATGCCAATTACATTCCATTCTAATTCTATTCCAGGTCCAATTACGTTCAAATTCTCTACCCATTCCCATTCCCATTCAATTCCATTCAATTACTATTCAAATTCGATTTCCATTCTATCCCAATTCCAATTCCATTCCATTCCCTTCCAATTCTAATTTCCTTCCAACTCCAGAACATTCCCATGCTATTCCATTCCAATGCCAATGCAAATGCATCCCCATTCCATTCCATTCAAATTCCAATTCCATTTCATTGCAATTCCAATTCCAATATCACTCCATTTTACTTCCATTTCATTCCAATTCCATTTCATTGCATTCCAATTCCACTTCATTCCATTCCTTTCCATTCTATTCCAGTTTAATTCCCACTCCATTCAAATTCCAATACCATTTTATTCTAATTCCATTCTATTCCATTCCTTTCCAGTTACACTTTATTCCAATATCATTTCCATTCCATTCCAATATCATTCCTTTCCATTCAAATTCCATTCCCATTCCCTTCAAATTCCAATACCATTCCATACAAATTTCATTCAATTCCATTTGAACTCTATTTCAACTTCAATTCCATTCCATTAAAATTTCATTACATTTCATTCCATGTCAATTCCATTGCACTCCAATTCCATTCCCATTCCATTCCAATTCCAATTCCAATCAATTTCAATAACATTCCACCACAGATCCAATTCCATTTCATTCGAATTCCAATTCCAATTTCATTCCATTTCAATTCCCATATCCTTCCATTCCAATGTCATTCCGTTCCATTCCATTCCAATTCTATTCCCATTTCATTCAAATTCCAAAACCACTACATTCCCATTCCATTACATTCCATGCCAGCTCCACTCCATTCCAATAACAATTCCATTCCACTCCAATTTCATTCTTTTCCAATTCCATTCCATTCCAATTCCACTTCTATCCCATTCCAATTCAAAATAAAATTTATTCCAGTTGCATTCCAATTCCAATTCCCATTCCATTCCCATTCCCATTCCATTCCATTTCATTGCAATTCCAACTCCATTCCAATTCCATTCCAATTCCAATTCCAATACCATTCCCATTCCATTCCAATTCCAATTCCTTTCCATTCCAATTCCATTCCATTTCCATTCCCATTTCAATTCTATTCCCATTCCATTAAAATTCTGATTCCATTGCATTGTGGTTATATCCCATCCCAATTCCATTCGCTTTCCAACTCTATTTCATTCCCATCCATTCCAATTCCAATTCCATTCCATTCTCATTCCATTGCAATTCACATTTCCCTCGATTTCAATTCATTCAATTCCAATTCCAATTGCATTCCATTCCCATTCCATTCCACTCCCTTTCTATTTTCATTTCAGTCCATTCTCATTCCATTCCATTCCTATTCCATTCCATTCCAATTTCTTTCCCATTATTTTCCAATTCCCATTTCACTCCATTCCCATTCCATTCCAATTCTAATTCCATTCAACTTCCATTACATTCCCATTCCAATTTCAATTCCATTCCCATTCCATTAAAATTCTCATCCCATTGCATTGTGATTCCATTCTATTCCAATTCCATTCCATTTCCAACTCTATTCCATTCCAATCCGTACCAATTCTCATGCCTTTTTATTCCCATTCCATTCCAATTCACATTCCCTTCTATTTCAATTCATTCTATTTCAATTCCAGTTCCAATTTCATTCCATTCCAATTTTAGTCCATTCCCATTCCAATTCCTTTCCATTCCTATTCCAATCCATTCCAATTCCAATTCCAATCCATTCTGATTCCAAATCCATCCCCATTCCTATTCCATTTTTATTCCCATTCCCATTCCATTCCAATTACCATTCCATAACAATTTGCGTACCCTTCCATTTCAATTCATTCCATTTCAATTCCAATTCTATTCCATTCCCATTCCATTGCATTCTCATTCCATTCCAATTCCATTCCATTCCCATTCCATTTGCATTCCATTCCTTTTCCATTCCAATTCCATTCCATTTCTAATCCATTCCATTCATTCAATTCCATTCCATTCCAATTACAATTCTATTCTCTTTCCTTTTCCCTTCCATTCCAATTCCACCCCATTTCAATTCCATTCCACTCACTTCCAATTCCATTCCAAATCCAGTCCATTCCAATTCCAGTCCATTCCAATCCAATTCCATTCCATTCCTTTCCAATTCCAATTCCATTCCATTTTGATTCCATCCCATGCCAATTGCATTCCATTCAATTTCTATTCCATTCCAATTACGTTCAAACTCCATACGATTCTCATTCCCATTCCATTCCATTCAACTACTATTCCAATTCGATTCTCATTCTATCCCAATTCCAATTCCATTCCATTCCCATTCGCTTCCAATTCTAATTCCTTTCCAACTCCAGTAGATTCCCATGCAATTCCATTCCAATTCCAATACAAATGCATCCCAATTTCATTAAACTCAAATTCCAATTCCGTTTCATTCAAATTCCAATTTCATTCCATTCCAATTCCAATTCCAATATCACTCCATTCCAATTCCATTCCATTCCAATTCCACTGCTTTCCATTCCAATTCCGTTCCATTCCATTCCATCCCAGTTACACTTTATTCCAATATATGTTCCATTCCATTCCAATTTCATTTCATTTTATTCAAATTCCATTCCTATTCCATTCAAATTCCAATACCATTCCATTCAAATTTCATTCCATTCCATTTGAACTCTATTCCAAATCCAATTCCATTCCATTTCAATTTCATTACATTTCATTCCATCTCAACTCCATTCCACTCCAATTCCATTCCCATTCCATTCCAATTCCAATTCCAATCCATTTCGATAACATTCCACTGCAGTTCCAATTTCATTTCCTTCAAATTCCATTTCCAATTCCATTCCAATTCCAATATCATTCCATTCCAATTCCATTCCATTCCATTCTGTTCCATTCCATTTCTTTCCAATGCCATTCCTTTCCATTCCATTCCAATTCTATTCCCATTTCATTCAATTTCCAATACCATTACATTCCAATTCCATTACATTCCATTCCAGTTCCACTCCATTAAAATAACAATTTTATTCCATTCCAATTTCATTCCTTTCCGATTCCATTCCATTCCAATTCACCTTCTATTCCATTCCCATTCCAAATAAAATTGATTCCAATTCCATTCCAATTCCAATTCCCATTCCATTCCCTTTCCAATTCTATTCCATTTCATTGCAATTCCAACTCCATTCCAATTCAATTCCAATTCAAATTCCAATTCCATTCCTATTCCATTCCAATTCCAATTCCATTCCATTCCTGTTCCATTCCATTCTCATTCCAATATCAATTCCATTCCCTTTCCATTAAAATTCCCATCCCATTGAATTTTGATTGGCCTGGAGTCCCTCTTCCTTGGCCTCTCCAAGAGTACCTGGTTGGGTGCTGGGCACTGTGTGTCCTCGGGGATGGGGCTGAGTGCTGGTTCCAACCTATTTCTGTTTTTTTGGACCCCGGTTTAGGGCACTGGTTGTGGGCGATGGTAACACCACAGTCCCTACAATGAGACTGGGGCACAAGTTCCAGTCCTCCGACTGCAGCCACGCCCGATTAATCCGTTGTAGCAAGGTCTCACCCTTGGAGCCATGATCGATCACTGCTGCTGCATGCTATTTATTAGGGGCAGGTGTGCCAGAATGTACCAGAGTATACAGAGCTGGTCTCTGAGAGCCTGGGAGTCGCCCAAGGCATGTTTCCCCCACCTGGCATTGCACACCTGGGGAGCAGATGAGGGCACTATGGAGGGCTGCACTGCTGGTGGTGGAAGATGTGTTAGGGTAACTCTAGGGAGCTACATTGCTGGTGGCGAGGAGGGGTGGGGCTAAAGGCGCTATGGAGTCTACACTGAGATAGCGATGGGGGAGGACTCTTGGGGAAGGATACACAGACTGAGGTGCTGGAAGGCGGTGGGTAGGAAGGGTGGTCTCAGGGATCTGCACTGCCTGGCAAATAGTGGGTGAGTGTGCTCTTCCAGGCTGCATTGGTTTTGGTAGGGGCCCTGGCACAATGGTGTCTCTAGTCTCTACTCCCTAGACAGGTAGGGGCTGAAAGAGATGCCATGAACTTTGGAGGGTGGGTGTGAGTGCCTTCACTGAAACTTGCCCGTACGACACAGTGGCCAGCATGGCAAAATCAGGGTCTACCATTCTCCGTGTGTCCCTCTCTAGGCTTCTTTCGCTTTGCCCGCCCAGGTCCTTCATGCCAGGAAAAGAAAGAGCCATATGCCGCATGCTGGAGGCTGGAGCTTGTGGCACCATCGCTCGCCTCACTGTGTTGGGTGGCAGCGAGGGAGATTGCAGATTGCCGGGGAGGTAGCACGGTGGCTGACTGCCACCAGGGCAGTGAAGTGGTGCCTCCAAGGCGAACTAGATGCCTGGGTCCCCCGCCGCTGTTTACCACAGGCAGAGCTGTGGGTTGCCAAAGATTCTGCCATGCCATGTTCAGGTCGCAGCTGCAATTGAGCCTGTGGCAGATGGTGGGAGTGCAGGTCCCAAACCTGAGTGAGGTCTCAGGGTCGCAGTAGGGTGAGCTGCCCATTGCTGGGGTGTGGGATGTGTCATGTCCCTAGCAGTACTGCTAGGAGCAGTGGGGCATTTTGTGAGCATTATCCAGGGATGTACTGCCCAAGGTCAGGGGTCAGTTTGATGAGCCTTCAGTCGGGGGATGGGTTGGTGGCACTATGGGTCCCAGTGGTGCTGTGTGGATTGTGGTGCTATCAGGTGTTACATTGCCCCCAGTTTGTAGGTGTGTGTTTTATCCAGGATATCATTGCCTTTGCCTGGGAGCTGGTTGGGGTCACTGTCCAAGGCTCCATTGACCACATTGAAAGAGGGTTGGGGGCACTATTTGCGGCTGCAGTGTTGTTGGTGGAGGACAGGTCAGGGTTATTCTAGGGTGCTGTATTGCTGGTGGCAAGGAGTGGCGGTGTAAAAGGTGCTATGGAGACTACACTGAGACAGAGATAAGGGAGGGTGTTGGGAGAGCTACACAGGGTTGCACTGCTTTTAAAGGTGTTCAGAAGTTTGGTTGGGGCACCCTTGGGGAGAGATACACAGCCTGAGGTGGTGGGAAGCGGTGGGTGGATGTGTGCCCCCAGGGATCTGCACTGCCTGGGAAATAGTGGGTGAGTGTGCTCTTCCAGGCTACGTTGGTTGTGGGGGGGGGCCCTGTCACCATGGTGTCTCCAGTCTCCACTCCCTAGACAGTGAGGGCCAAAAAGATATATCATGGACTTTGGAGGGACGGTGTGAGTGCCTTCATTGAAACTAGCCCGCACCATCCAGTGACCAGCATGGTAAAGTTGGGGTCTAACACTCTCTCTCTGCATCCCATTCTAGATTTCGTTGGCTCTGCCCGCCCAGCTGCTTCACGCCAGGAGAAGTAAGAGCCATCTGCCGCATGCTGGAGGCTGGAGCCTGTGGCACCATGGCTCACCTTGCTTCGTTGTGTGGCAACGACGCAGATGGCAGAGCACCGGGGAGGTAGGAGGTTGGCTGACTGCCACCACGGCAGGGAACGGAATGCCTCCGAGTCAGCATCGATGCTTGGGCACCCCGCCGCCAGTTATGGTACGCAGAGCTGAGGGTTGCCAGTGCTTCTGTCGTGCCACGTGCATGTGGCAGCTGCAGTTGATCCTGCAGCAGAGGGTGGCAGTGCAGGTCCCAGACCTGAGTGAGGCTGGAGTGTCGCAGAATATCCCTTTCCCACAATAGGATCCGCTCTTGATTGGCGGCTCCCAGAGTGCTGAGCTGTGTGTGGTTCTTTGCACTGTGCAGCCACTGGAATAGGGCTGAGCAACCTTTACCGCCCTCCTTCAGCTGTGGCTTCACTGCCCCCATTAGGGCCATGGTGGCATCTGGCCCCTAGTTGTGCGCTGCTGGCTGCCGCATACACCTCCATGGCTATCACTGCTACTGACCTGCAGCATCTGCAAGGGTCAGCTCCAGCTTATTCCATGGCCTTGGTTAACAGTTATTGTCCCAGAAGACCCGAGTGGCACACAGCTGACTGCCCACCTAGCCTAGGGCCCCTCATTCTTGGCCGATGAATCGAGTGATGTGTCACAGCGACTGGGTGATGTGCTGCCCCTGTATCTTCAAGGCAGCCTGGCTTGTCCCTGCTTACCTGCAGCAGAAGGACCGACTGCTTGTGTGAGGAGATGCGAAGGCTTCTGGCCCTGGAATCCTCAGTGGGGTGGACTGGGTGGGGAGCGTCAGTGATTGTCACTGTGGTTGCTGCATGGCCAATCACAGGTGACAGCGGCAG
>PVKP010050952.1:0-13151 GCA_004027715.1 Plecturocebus donacophilus | reverse complement strand
AAAAAAAAAAAAAAAAAAAAAAAAAAAAAAGAAGTAAAATGTAATTTGAGCAAATAATGTAAACATAAGAGAATCAAAAGAATTTTATTTCTATAATAGTTCTAATATATGTGAACACATGCTTATGAGTATGCTTAACCAAACTTATTACATATATTCAAAAATATTTCCATTTTCTGTTAGCCACTCATAAGAAATAATTCACTGTTTGTCTAGTGGTTGTAAATTTGCTTCACTTGACTTATAAAGCATTGTTTTAAGTAGAATTACCTCCAGTTTATGGGAAAATTTAAAGACTCTACAAACTGCATTGGTTAAAAGTAATTTTAAAACATGGCCCTGTAACCATGGAAATATCATTTAGGACTCATAAAATTTTAACCACACTTTTGTTATATTCCCTTTCTGATTTCTAACATCGCCTCTGTTAACTGTGGCATGCTACATGCATATTCCACCCAATTTTCTTATGACTTTTTAACTGTTTAGTTTTCAAATGGGAGAATTATCTGCCAGTGAAGACTCTAGAGACTGAAGAGAAGAACACTTAAAATGTTTTAAAGAGGGTAGATCTCATGTTAAGTGTACAGTATTGTTGACTATGCAGTGTTGTACAATAGATATCTAGAATTTATTCATCTTGCTTAACTGAAACTCTATGCCCACTGATGAGCAACACCTTCATTTCATTCTACCCCCTGGTAACTACCTTTTCATTCTATGATTCTACAAATTTGACTATTTTAGACACCTCATACAAGTGGAATCCTGCAGTATTTATCTTACTGTCACTCATCATAATCTCAAGATTCATCCATGTTGTTACATATTACAGATTTTCTTTCCTTTTTAGGCTAACATTCCCTTGAATGTATATACAACATTTTTTAAAATCCATCGGTCAGTGGACATTTAGGTTATTTCCACATCTTGGTGATTTTTAATTAGTACTGCAATAAGTATAAAATGCAGATAACTCTTTGAGATCCTAATTTCAATTTACTCGGATAAACACACAGTAGTGGGATTGCTGGGTCATCTGACAGTTCTCTTTTTATTTGGGGAGAGAGGGACTACCATACTGTTCTCCAAAGTGGCTGCATTATATTGCATCCCCACCAAACAGTGTACAATTCTGTTGCAATTCTCCACTTATGTTTGTATTCTAAGAATACTCATAAAAGTAATTCTCTTTGTCCTATTAAACAATCAGTTTTTGGATTCCTGACACAACAATGTTCTATTCCTTGAATTTTCTGGCCCTACCATTATATGAATATTATTATTTTTTATTTATTTATTTTCGAGACAGAGTCTTGCTCTGTCATCCAGGCTGGAGTACAGTGGCACAATCTCAGCTCACTGCAACCTCCGCCTCCCAGGTTCAAGCAATTTTGAATAGTATTTTTTTTAATTATCATCATTTCTTTCTTCCATATCTACATGATAGTAGTATTCCTTTTTCCTACAATCTATAAAAATACTGGAACTTTTAGGTATGTGTTTTTTAAATTCTAAACTGAAAATGTTTTGAATATGTGAAATAATCTACACAGAAATACCAGAAGCTATTTATTTCTTAGAAACATCCAGCAATTTGTTCAGGTAAAGTATTAGATAAAGTCTGTACAAATGACACAAGTGAATTCTTCTACATTCTGTTTATCAGATTAATAGACTTTTCTGGGAAAAGGTAGTTAATTGTAAATGCTGACCTCTTACTGCCTTTTTCAGAGGTTGTTGAACTTCTATGGCCTAAGTATTTTATCTGCCAAATAGCTAGCAATTCTTTTTCAAATTTCTTTTAAATACTCCAAATACAAATATAATTGATTCATTTCCCAGTATTTCACAGGCACAGGACTTTACCGATTTTTTCCTAGCTGTTTTTTTAAATATTGAGTATGGTGAACTGTAAAAACTCTAAAAACAGAATAAAAATAAATGAATAGATAAAAGACAATGTTCATTTGATAAATACCAGGGCAAGAAATCTGTACTTGAATAAGCTAAGAAAGTCATTAACAGCAGTACTTCTGATAGAAACTAATGGTATACCTGCTCGAGTTACACTGAATCTAATAATCTGTGACAAAAGAAATGGGAACAGGTATGAACACATTTCATTAAACCAGAAACTGAAAGGAAAGAAAGTGGGGCACTCTTCTTCCCCAGTTTTTTTCATAGCTCACCAGACAAAATTACAATGGAAAAGAGATTTATTGCCTAAATGGTGCTGACCTTTTACAGTTCTTGCCTTATATTCTGGAAGTTCATTTATTTAAAAAAAAAATTTTTTTTCATGAAATGGCACAAAGTTTTTATCCAGGTAGCATTCAAGTTGCAAAGAGGCATTGTCTAGCTCAGCGCCTTGCATGGTGCATCTTTGTCAGCAGCCAGGACTGTGCCCAGCTGGTTCTCCACTCATTAACTCTCTCACCAGCACAACCACGCTGCACTATCAGCCTTGCCCTGCCTAAGGATCTTCCCTTCTAAGCCTTCACTGTCTTTAGAATGTCTCTGAACATGGAAAATCACAAGCTCCAGGGTAGCCTGCTCCCAGATAGCCTGAGATGAAATGAAAGTTCAGGCCTTCAGAAACCTCATAAGAATTCTTTTCAACTGGAACCTGATAAGCATCCCAGAAACCTTATGCATATTTGATATTTTCTTTCTTGCCATGTTTTTAGGAATACATTTTAATAATATTAAGTAATGTTTCCTAAAAGTAAACCTTCCTAGCCCGTGGCCTACTGAAAATAACACGTACCCTGCCATTTAAAGCTGTGGGAATTGAACAAGTTCTGGAATCATTTTGGGCATTAGTTGTTTCAAAAATGTGGAGAACAGCTTATCTTTAAAAAAGGCAGAAATCTGAGAAAATAAGATACAATGTTCACACACAGAGAAACAGTGAGAAACTGACAGGATTTTTATTTTATTCCAAGTCAAGAAGAAACAGGGAAAGAAAACAAAACCGTTTTTATTTTCATTACCTTCCAGGAACAATGCTGAGTTTTTTATATATGTCATTTCATTATTGCCTAAAATAACTTTTAGCTATTTTACAAATAACTGATTTTAGAAAGGTTAAGTAACTTTCCCAAGCTCACACTGCTCATAAGGGTCAGAATCAACCTTCAGTCAAGATCGTAAGATTCCAACACCCTTCGATATTTTCATGTATTAGGATTTCACAAATTTTATTAACAAACACTTTTGTTTTCACATTTGGTTTGTGCCAAATCTATGCATCATTGGCACTATTTTTTACTTAGTTTTCTATTAAATTGCTTTACCTCATTATTTACTTAAAAATAAATGTATCTTAAACTTCAGTTCACTCTAATAAATGAAAAACCAAGTTTCTCTTTTCATAAATAGGAGATATATTTAAAATAAATATAATGAAAAGACAAAACTTAAAATTAGCTTGATATTTGTGTATGAACAAAAAGTCGTGTGTTCCTGATCTCCTCTCCTCTCTTCTCTCTCTGTTTCTCTCTCATTCTCACATTAAAAAGAATGTCTCTTTCTTCCATCAAAAAGAATAGACAGTATTAGAGAAATGTTAAGGCTGACACAAACAAACTTTCTCATTAATGCAATCGAAAGAACTAGAAGAGCAATGTTCTCACTTCATGAGTTGATGTTTATAGTTTATTGTATACTGACAAATTAAAATTGCATATATTTAAGGGGTACAAAGTGATGTTATGCTGTATGTATGCATATGTAAAATGATTAAATCAAGCTAATTAACATATTCAACACCCAAGTACTTATCCATTTTGTGATGAGAATATTTGAAATTTACTATCTTAGCAATTTTGAAATATACATTGCACTGTAACTATAGTCACCATGCTGTGCAATAGATCTCAAAAAATTTACTCCTCTCTAACTGAAACCTTGTACTCTTTGACAAGTATCTCCACATTTTCATCACCTCCCAGCTTCTGGTAGCCACCATTCTACTTGCTGCTTCCTACCACTGCTTTAGATTCCACATATAAGTGAGAACATGTAGTATTTGTCTTTCCGTGCCTGATTTATTTCATTTAACATAATGTCCTCCAAGTTTATCTATGGTATTATAAAAGCCAGTCTTTCCTTCTTTTCTTAAGGCTGAATAGTATTCCATTGTGTATACATGCCACATTTTCTTTATCCATTCGTCTGTTGTTAGACACTCAGGTGGATGCTACAGCTTGACTATTGTGAATAATGCCACAATAAATATGAGAGTGCAGATGTACTTTCACTATGAGTCAATGTTTTTAACGAATCTTCCATGTAACAACATCTTGCAGAGTACTAGCCGTTTGTGCACCACCACCCCACCACCCCCAAACTCCCAGGAAATACAGAGCTTAATCCTGCTGATCTGCACTTCATACTGACAAGATGATGCCTCTGAATGATATTCTGACTGTTGTCACCATCCAGCATTTTTTTTTGCGCAATTTTCTACTTCAAGTTGGAATAAACGCACGCAGGTTAACTTGTTAGTTCACATTGGAAAAGTACTTCAAATTTTACAGAGTTTGACATCTCAGAATTGTTAAAAGTGAGATAGCATTTGCATGCCATGTAATCCAAATCCCTGAGAACCTCAGCAGGCAGATGGCCCATTGGGTCACTAGCCACTGCTGACAACGGGATGCCCTCACCTGGGCTCTGTCTGTGATATGCCAAATGATTTCCATCAAAATATGATATTGCCTCTCAGATGTCCTCATTTTTAACAAGAAAAACTTATGACACACACAATGAAAAGAACACTTGAAGTCATAAATATTTTATACACATTTGTTTCTATAGAGCAAATGTGTCTAAGCTGATTGTCCATAGAGAAGCTGCCAGGCTAGTGCCCAAATGTTCCTGAGGTAGTTCAATAAATATCTCTTTACAATCCTATTATTGACTTTCAAAGGATGTAAGATCTCAACATTACTAATTAATACCTATTAATACAAATACCTATTAATACAAAATACAGATTTTGTCCAAAGGGAATAGGAAGAAATTGCCACAAAAATACTGAAATATATGCAGATAATTTTGCATAAACATTCTATTTATATAACACAGAAGTAGTTGAGCATTAGCTGCTAAATATAATAGTATTACTATTTGGGAAATGATGTTGAAAGCTTAGGCATAATCTAAATTGCTCTAAATAGGAGGGAGTGTATGATACACAATGGTAAGAAATAAAGGCTGTGTGAACAAGCCACTGGGTTAGTTACAGCCAAATATGAAGACTTGTGTGACTTGAGCAAATGACTTACCTCTCTGTGCCTCAGTTTAATCTATAATATTAGTATAATAATGACACTTACCTCGTATTGCCGGCATGAATATTAAATGAAACAAAATATTTAAAGTACTTAAAAGGAGGCTTGACACGTGATAAGCCCTCAGTACGTGTAAGTTTTTAACTAAGTAAGTTAAGCCTCAAAGTTTTACTGCCAAGGAAAAAGCAGTGACAAAACTATTTAAAAACCCCAGATATATTAAGGAGAAAATTTCAGTTTGGTGTCCTCTAACAATTAACTAACAGATCCTCATCTCCCACTTTAACCAAGAGAATCAGACACTCATGCTTTGTTTCAAACAATAACTAATCAGATTTTAATAACAGAATGAAATACAAAAAGGAGGCACAGAGCAAGAGGCTGTGTCAGAGTAGAGAGGCACCCAGGATATGCAAGTTATGACATGCCCCTTTAGCACACCTACACAATGCTCTGGATCAAGAGGAAGACATTTTTCATGACACTTGCAATTATAATCAAACATGAAGCAAGATGGTATATGAAGTTCCATATGTAAATTCTGAACATGGCATAGTTCTATTTGTACAGTGACAGTAGAAAAATGAGAAATTATTTTCTAAACAAAAACTGCAACTAAAGAAAAAGATGTCAGAGAAAGATCTACTTCTACTCTGTTAGTGATGCTGTCAAAGTCTTGGGCTGTAAGATGTTAAAAGCTTAAAACAAGTGATCTACTATCAACAGGGATACCTAAAACACAGATAGTCACATAAACATTTCATAATTAATTACGCTGATAGGTATCATATGTTATGATGTCTAAATGAGACAGCTTTCAAATCTTAAAACAAAAAATCTGTTACCATCAATGATGATGTGAAGGGTTTAAAAGTTTATGAAGTAAAAATATATATGAGATAAACATGAATTCTACATAAAAATCAATTACATCTAAAATTAACCTGAAAATGTTCTTTATCCAATCACATGCATAGCTTCTTACCTCAGTATTTTGATTGCACCTCAGTCCTCTGAAACTCACCTGTGTGCCAGAGGGTCAATCTTTGTACCTGTAAAATATAAAATATCATCTGTTTTTCAAAATCATTCTTAACCTTTGCTATAGGAAAAGAGTAGTATTAATAATATACATTTAAATCACTTGAAATGTTATGATATTTATATGAAAACTAATAACTGTGAGACAAGGCCCAATTATTCTAAAACTTTACCCAGAATTTTGAATAATTTCAAAATTTAAGATACATTTTGTTTTCTGATATTTAAGGGCAGGTTTGATCTCCATTATTTACTGATAGTAAGCAACAAATGGATTTTTCTTTGAGTCAGTTCTATCAACTTAAAGAGAGTAACTATCTCTGAAAGTATTGATATATTAGATTGAAAAAGTTTAGCCAAAAAGGATAACATCAGCAAGATGACAGAATAGGAAGTCTGAGGCTTAATTCCCTTCTCTCCCAAACAGAAAGTTCAACTAGCAACTATCCATTGACTAGAACATGCTTTTGAAAGGTTCAGTCATATCCTTAATTTTTTATTCCTATGCAAGATTTGGTATTTTTTCTATATAAAGTAACAAGACTGGTTATTTCTTTTTATAACCCAAACAGGTTCAATCCATGAGTCAATCACATTAAAATATTCAGTGACTATTAGCTATTAATACTTTATAGGTATGCAGCTATTAATAGAGTTGTAAGAAGGTCTGATGAAAAATACACTGATTTGTTCTATTATATTCTCACAACACAGAACACTTCTGTGACCAAATGTTTTGGCAGAGGGGTTTCCCCACACAGCAAGCTATTCTCCGGTGGACACCAACTGGGTGTTTGATAGTTAATTCAGTTCACAGTAACTATCTGGAGATAGCATCTGAACCCACAGGTTAAGGACTCAGTCCTACAAGGCTGCCTTTCCTGCTCCCCCATTTCATATACCAATGCAAGTCCCAGCTTTTTACCTGTGCTCTGACCTACTGCCTGTAAATCAAGGTTCCCATGTACCCCCTCCTACTGTTCAATGGTTTGCTAGGATGGCTCACAGAACTCAGGGAAACACTTGACTTATATTTACTAGTTTATTACATAAAAAAACATTATAAACAATACAGATGAACAGCCAGATAAAGAGATACACAAGGTGAGGTCTGGAAAGGTTTTGAGCACAGGAGAGTCTGTCCCAGTGAAGTCGGTGCACACCCTCCTCCTGACATGTGGATATTTTCACCAAGTGAGAAGCTCATCAAATTTCATGTTCAAGAGTTTTTAATGGCACTTAAGCTCCAGCACCCCTCACTTTCCTCAAGGTCAGTGTGTGGGGCTAAAAGTTCAAACCCTCTAATCACTCAGTCTTTCTGGTAACCAACCCCATCTTGAGACTATCTAGAGGCCTTACCCTAAGTCACCTCATCATCATAAACTCAAGTGAGATCAAAAGGCTTGTTATAAATAACAAAAAACACTGCCATCACTTAAGAAATTACAAGGGTTCCAGAAGCTCTGTACAAAAACCAAATATTATAATAAAAGATGCTTCTATCACCCTTATCACTTAGGAAATTTTAAGGGATTTAGGAGCTCTGTGTTAGGATGCAGACACTAAGACCAAAAATATAGATTTCTTACTACATAGAAAAAAAAACAGAAACCCATTTCCCAAAAAAGTGTGTTCATCACCCCCTTAAAAAGGCCAATAATGTTTAAAGTTTACTAAAGTTATGTGCACATATGCAAGTACATATTTGCAATTCTTCTTTGTGACCCAGAAGGTAATTTACTGTGCTTTTTCACTTGCCAATATTGTTAGCAGAAGAGGATCTCCAAATAGTGCTATAGATGCTTGCCCCGGTTGGCTCCCTAACACGCATTTGCCAAAACTCTGCTAATCAAAATACAGTTCCCAGTGCCCAAAGTCAAGCCAAAAGTAACTTCCACCAAGGACCCATGTTTTTAGAGGAAGATTTGTTGGGAGCATTGCCAGCCTTCACACAAAGGGCATCAATATTCTGTCATATTTATTTCAAATCACATATTTATTTAATGTGACCCTCAGGTAAGTACAGAAAAATGTGATTCTGTCCTGGATTTATTTTATCACCTTCAGAAAGACCCTGGTCAAATGACTTTCTTTGTTTCTCAGGATTCTCTTCATTAAGATTAGTATTTGTGAAATACAGTATAAATAATTTAGTTTCATATGAACAGTATAGACCCAGGATATATTATGGATATGCTAAGCAACACCATACATTGTTTGCTCAGCAAGTAATGTCAGGTATAGATGATACAACAGAAAGCCAGGCAAACACAGCACCCTTCCTCTTTATCAAAGTACAGTCTAGTGATCATGAGTCTTGTGGATTACCCAGGTCAAATCCCAATGAACAGATGATATTAGAGCATTGTGTTCAGGTCCACAAAGTGTGGCTTATTAGAGGAATCTCATTATAAAGGAAAAAGCTCTTCCAATAAAGTTTGTTTTCTAATTTGGAAACAGATTTGTTCACAGAAATCTAGGTGAGAACTCAACTTTTTCTGAATTGTTTCAACGGTATGTTGAATAAATACGCTCCAAGGTTTTATTTATCTTGATCTATACTACAATAATCATATAACTGATTTTCTAAATTCTGTATTCCCATATAATGAATAAAGGAAAACATAAGTGAGGTGGTATCCAAAATCTATTTCAGAAAGTAACCTGCAGAGGATATGTCATGATCATTCGTAAGACAGATTAAACCCAATTTGCAATTCCTTCTACATCTGTTGTAATTCTGGAAATTCCTTTATAAACATGATAATAGAAGGTACTACAAGACTCTGAAATTCTGAATTAGCCAGTATTCTATTATATCCAGCATAATTTGAGTGTTAAAAGTGTTTTGGTACTATTACAAAGCTTTAAAACTTAAGAGGTTTTTTTAAATAATTAACTCCCAAATATACTGATTTTTCCCAAATATACTGATTTTTTTTAAAGTGTTTATAGGATAATAGCATATTTTTTCACCATATTATTTCATTTACTGTCAGATTAATTTTATGCAATTTTAAAAGTAAAGTCATTATATTGTTATTTTTGAATGTACATACAGTAAATTTAATTAAATGAAAAATTTTAAATAACTATGCCAGCCTTTCCCCCAGCTATTCAGAATAGTTATGAATTAACTATACATTTTCAAAGAGGTTTTAAAATTGTATCTGTAAAGCAGTCAATACCAAATCATATTTTTCTGTTGGATATTAGATTTTTAAAATATTTCTGTCAAGTGCAGTGGCTTATACCTGTAATCCCAGCACTTTGGGAGGCCAAGGCAGGAGAATCAGGAGGTTAGGAGATCAAGATCAGCCTGGCCAATATGATGAAACTCTGTCTCTCCTAAAGATACAAAAATTAGCTGAGTATGGTGGCACACACCTATAGTCCCAGCTACTCCGGAGGCTGAGGCAGAATTGCTTGAACCTGAAAGGCAGAGGTTGTAGTGAGCCGAGACTGCACCTCTACACTCCAGTCTGAGTGACAGAGTGAGACTCTATGTCAAAAAAAAAAAAATCTACTTGTGGTGCTAAAACTAATCCCATAAGGAACTGTAGAAAGCAGTCAAATGTGTGAAATTTCAAAGCTCATAATAATTTTACCATAATCAGCACTTGACTTTTTGTACTGGAATTAACTTTGACAATTTAGAGTACTATCCTAAAATTATCACTATCATTTCCAGCATTGGGAGTAAATAATGGTTTTTAGACACTATATAATTAGTATGAAAAATCAAAAATCAATGCATGATCAAACATAAATTATGTGCCTATTAAAACTACTATAATTTATCAATTCAACTAGTTAAATATGATTGTCAGTAGTCCTAAAACACTCAAAATACAATAATCATTATCTTCAGAAAGTATCAGAGTACAGTTTGGAATAAAATAAGAGAAATATTAATGTATGTGTAACAGAACATCCAAGCAATGTAATTAAATTTTTTGAATTAAATTTTTACATCTTTTAAATAAAGTTAATTCTTTTTACTTAATCAAAGTAGTTTTACAACATAGTAGTTTTTAAACAAATGCCTAAAGTAAGTTCTTAATTAAAATGAATTTTAATTAAAATGAATTTTAATTAATTAGTTCAAAACAGAACTTTAAAAAATGTGGCACATATACACCATGGAATACTAAGCAGCCATAAAAAATGATGAGTTCGTGTCTTTTGTAGGGACTTGGATGAATCTGGAAACCATCATTCTCAGCAAACTGACACAAGAACAGAAAACCAAACACCACATATTCTCTCATTCATAGGCGGGTATTGAACAATGAGAATATATAGACACAGAGAGAGGAGCATCACACACTGGGGGCAGTTGGGGAGGGCTAGGGGAGCAACAGTGGGGGGTGGGAAGGGTGGGGAGGGATAACGTGGGGAGAAATGCTGGATAGAGTATGCACCTATGCAACAGCCCTGCATGACCTGTACATGTACCCCAGAACCTAAAGTTAAAAGAAAATAAAAAATTTAGGCAGAACTGCTGCAAATGAGGGAAAAGCAGGTAGAAGTTCATGGGGAAATCCTAATATGTTCCCACTAATTCCATCCCTTATCTCCTACTTATTATGAAGTTATGTATTTTCACATCCTGGTAAAGATCATCCGTACTATAATTAGTGGTGTGCCCAGATTGCTTCACTACAACGCTTCTTCCCACAATTGGTCAGAACAGAATAAGAGAGAAAGCTCTAGTCTGGGCTGGGAGGCAAAACATGCATTCTCTGATCCAAGAACTAATAATCAGAAGAAGATTCTTGCCCAAGAACCTACTTCACAGGTTTATAACAGAAATCAAATGATAATACGTAACTTAAATTCTATGATACTATAGAAAATGGATAATTTTCCTAGCCTTTTTATCTTTCATTTCTTTATGAA
Source organism: Plecturocebus donacophilus (assembly GCA_004027715.1). NCBI lineage: Eukaryota > Metazoa > Chordata > Mammalia > Primates > Pitheciidae > Plecturocebus > Plecturocebus donacophilus. The sequence continues at coordinate 1,908 of PVKP010050952.1, read as the reverse complement.
ATAACAAAACCTACTGATTTGGGTATTTATGATGCACTATGACAAAAAAAAAAAAAAGAAAAAAGAAAAAGGACCCTGTTGTTTCTTGATTGTATTTATGTCATTACTGTTGTGAGCCAGATGGAAAATTGGATAAAGACATGAGAATTATTGGGCAGAACAATGGGTTTGAGTTATAAAACGGAACAGTTAGAAGGGGCAGGAAAATAAGGAAAGAAAAGGTAGAATGGAGACAGGAAAAAAAGCAGTGAGCATGTTCAGAAGACAGTTTGCCAGTGGAGTCACAACTTACCAAGAATCACTATAGACAATGTCAAGGGTTAACCCAATTGAAATAACCTTAGCAGTATTCAGGAGAACTAAAGCAGAAGAACTTTGCTTTTCTGCAAGCAAATGGGGTCCCAAAAAATAACTTTCCAAGCTAATAAGTTAATCAGCTAGAGTCCCAGGGATGCTGACCGAAAACGGGAGACTCCTGAGACAACAGACTTTGCTACGTGGCAAAAGCTGTAGGCATGTTAGGATAGTCGCACTGGTTCCCTGATCCCTAAGACCCAAGTCTGAGATAGAGGGCCCAGCGGAGGCTGCGTGCACAGAGCAGAACATCACAGGACAGGGGCCTTGCGTTTGGTAAACCCAGTTTCTAGCAAGTGGTAAGCAACACTGTTCTTTGTCTTGAAGAAGATGTCATGTATTTAAGAACTCTATGGTGCATTCGTGAGATGAGTTACTTCCCAGAATGGCCAGAGAAAGAAATAATACTGACGAGTAGCTGTGGAAATAGAACAGAGTGAGCTTTGGGACTGAATGTTCTGAGACTGCTGATGTGCCATCTCTGCAATAGGAATCTGTCATCACAGGCCAGATTCACTACTAGGATTTGGACACCTTCTCCCGTGGATAGTTCGTGAATGGGCAAAACCAAGTGGCCCTCCAAAACTTTCTTGCTTTTCTGTACTTTCAGTGCCAAACAAGTCACTTTCAGATGAACTCATTCTTTTTTTGGCTGACTTAATAAGCTTCAGTTAGGTTCTAATTATCAAAACCTGGAAACCTTCTACCTCTCTTAAGTGACATTGCATAGTCTCTGCCATGATCATCTAAGTCTTAATTTTTTAAAATTTTTAGTGGGTACATGTATAGGTGTATATATTATGATGTATATAGGATATTTTGATATAGGTATGTAATGTGTAATAATCACATTATGGTAAATAGGGTATCCATCACCTCAAGCATTTATCCTTTGTGTTAAAAACAATTATACTCTTTTAATTATTTTAAAATGTGCAGGTAAATTATTATTGGCTATAGCCACCCTGTTGTGCAATTACTTATTAGGTGTTACTCATCTAGGCCTTGATATTCAAGTTGAAATCTCAGATGATTCTCGCCTGTATTTTCTGACTCACCCTCCTATACCCCAAATGGCCGTCAACTCAGGAATAGAGATTATTCAGTCTCCAAGAACAATTTAATGAAACAGTTTCCTCCATTGGTAGTTATTCCAGTAAGTTACCACTCATTTTGGTTTTCATTCCATTATAGTTTTTTGATATGATTGTTTTAGCCTAAAAGTGTAATATAATTTGGTTCCTAAAGGTTTATTAACAGGAGGCAAGTTTTAACTTATGATGAACAGTAGGTACTAGGAATTAGTTTGTGTTACTTAAAAATGTGAATTGAATTGTATCTCATTTATAATGAGGGATTTGTGAAAGCCAAATATATTCACATTGTAAAAAGTGAATGGCTGGACATTTACTCAAGAAACATGATCCATAGTAATAACAAGTATAGATAATTCCTGTTCATAAGACTTTCCTTTTCTATAAAATGTATGACCTGTCTTACCTACAGTTTCTTTCACATTCTTTCATTTATATATGGTCCCTAAAAATATAGATT
>PVKP010050951.1:0-13153 GCA_004027715.1 Plecturocebus donacophilus | reverse complement strand
CCCAAGGTCACACAGGTGTGATATTTGTAATCGTAACAGAGCTGACCCCTCAGCATGGATTAGTCCAGAAGAAGGGAGCAGAAGACCTATTTTGAGATGGAGGAGATGGGAAATGTGCAGAGGCTTTTGGGGTCATGCAGCTCTGGATTCAGATCCCAGCTCTGCTACTCAGTTTATTGCTGGGTGATGCTGGAGAGTTCTGTGTGCCTCTGTTTCCTCATCTGCAAAATGAGAAGGATCACACCTCCCTGTAAAGTACATGTGTGAGAATTCAGTGCATAAGAGTAAACACACAGAGAGCCCAGGGGATTGCTTGGCATGCGGTCATAGCAACGTGATGGAAATAAGAGTGAGCATGCATTGGCGCTTGCCCTGTGCCAGACACTGCTTGCCCTTGCAAACATCAACTCTTGTCATCGTAACAGAAAGTGCTCTGTCTCATTAGCTATTATATATTTTTACTTAAGTCCAAAATAGGGAGGTTGGTCAGGGTGGGTGGACTGTGACGATGGCGACAGACCCTAACATGGACTCTTAAGAATGGGTGTCTCTTTCCTTCCCCATCCTGAGAGCATCTCAGGCAGGAATTCCCCAAACGATCAGCTACGTGGTGTAGAAGTTTCTGAGAGTCAGAGAGCTAGGTTCTAAGTCCCAAACGTTGTCTCTGCACTGTTCCTTTCTCTGATTCAGTTTCTGTAAATGTGCCATGAGGCAACTGAAGACTCTTTGCTACCTTGAATGCGCACAGTATTCTGATTCTGGAAGAGCCAGCCCTAGAGACCACAGTTTCTCATGCCCCAGAGCTGCCAGACCCCATCTCTGGGTCCTGGCTGCCCCCAGACCTCAACCAGCACATCTGGCTGCAACCAGGGCAGGTTGCTTTTCAAGCAGAGTCATCAAAGTGTGGCCGGTGGACTTGATCCAGCCAGCAGTGTGAGAGTCTGCCGGCCAGCCTGGCTTTTCAATTTGAAAAACAAGTAAGTCTCCAACTTTCGCTACCTCACCAATGTCCCTGGGTGCCATCATCCGAAAAAGAAAAAAAAAAGAGGGGGGGAATATCACCTCCCCTACCTACCCAACCTCCTTCTCCTTATGTTCCACAAAACCAATTACAGGTTGGAAATAGCTGTAATAAACTTGATATCCCACTTACGGGCCAATCCCGCCGCGGCTGGAAAGTGTAATAGTGGCAGAGAGTGAAAACTGCTGGTGTATTTTGCCGGAGCTGTTTAAATTGCCTGCCTACATTATCCCAACTCCACTCCAGCTGGGAAGGAATTTGCTCTCCTGGAAATGGAGCAGCTGAGGTCTCTGTGTCCAGGCAGCGAGAGTGTTTACAAGGAGGGTTTTAACAAACTGATTAGATATAGAGGAGTGGGTAGTGCCTGGGATCTTGTGTCAGCCCAGCACAGGTTCAAATCCCAGCCCAGGCCAGAGGAACTCCCTGGCTGTAAACAGCCTAAGGCAATATCTGCCTTTCATGGTAGTTGGGGGGAAAAGGGCATTAAATTAGATAATGCAAGAGACGAATGTGGGCCGGAAAGAGACTTAGTACTACGGCGGGTGCTTCACTCCCTGGCTCTGGGTTCTCAGGCGAGTCAGATTGTCTCTGGGCCTCAGTTTCCTCATCTGTAAAGTGAGGAATATTAATCAAACTCATGCCCCAGGGTTGTAAGAAATACTAAAAGAAACGTGTAAAAGCATCTTGCGAAATGCAAAGACAAGTGGACACTGTTGCTAGTGTGAATTTATGGCTCAGCTTCTAGATGGTGGGAGGTGATGAGCAAATCTAGAAACCTCTGCCGTGCAGCTATCCTGTGGGAGTCCTTTGCCCATCTCACTTGACCCCAGGTGCCTAGGGGACTGGCATGTAGTACATGCTCAATGTGCATATGTGGAACGAACCCATGAGTCAGTGAAGGAAGGAACGGATTCCCTGTTCACTTAAGTGGATCAGCCGCCATCCCAGCCACTCAGAAATTATGCCTAGAAAGCTCTCTCCAAGGCTGGGCACAAAGATGGTGCTAGGTCAAGTCAACCACAGGCTAGAGCTCGAGCCCACTGCTGCCTTGGTGAATCTGTCTATTCTTGAGGTCCTTTCAGGAGCTGTGCTTGGTGCTAGGAGCATGGCTGTAAACAAAGCAGATGAGGACAGGAGGAAATTTACTCAACTCTCCTAAATTTCTGGAACGCATGCTTTCCGACTCCTCCAATGGAGCCTGACGCCCAGGATGGGACTTCGTGTTGTTTAATGTTGCATCTCCGATTATAGAACAGACTCTGGTACTTAGAAGACTCTTGTTCAACATTTTTTAATAGAAATGAACATCTGGTTTTTTTTAAGATGCAAAACCCATGGACAGAGAAGGGATGCCATTTGCCGTGATTCCTAGTTAGGAGGGGGTGAAGTGGAGAGCTTTGAACCTGGGTCTGATTCCAAAGTCCAGACCGCAAGTGGCTCAGGAAGTAGAGTTGGATTTAGTTTTGGGCAGGGGTGCAAGAAAGGGAGGAGGTATTCTAGTGAGAGGGAAACCAGGCAGGGGTGCCGCGGCAGGAGGTGAGGGGGATGGAGGAGTGACGCCGCCTGGCTGCCTGCTGTGTCGGGGGAGAGGCACACGGTGCTTGCCTTTCTTGTTGCCATAATGACCCTGGACCACTCTTCCCCTAAACCTCCCTGCCCACCTGTTCTCCACCCTGAAACTGCTCTCGCACTTCCTAGGCCTGGGAGCTGGGCCACAGAAGCAGCCGCAGAGAGGGTAGGGCAGGCTCTGTCCTCCCCAAGGGGCCCTGGGGGGAGAAGGATACCAGATTCCCAAGGACACGAAGAGGCAGAAAATCCTCACATCAGGTGCCACCCATCATTCTGGGCAGCCCCTTCTCTCCTTTGTGGGCTCTGGTTTCTGGCAGGGCTGGGATTGAGGTAATTGGTTTCCCCTGGTGTGTGTGGGAGATCCGATTTTGACAGAGACAGCTGGTGTCATAAATTGCCTGTCTCATCTGGTTACCGTGTGATGGCAGACAGCAGCTCAGGGATGGGCCTGGGGGCTGCGGGGAGAGTGGCAGGGAGGAGAGCGGGTACGGCTTCTTTGTGGGCCCTGCACCCCCTGTGTGGGCAGGTGCTCCTGCAAGTGTGAGGAGGTGTGTGCCACCGGTGTGAGCCGGGGCCTCTGCGGGTGAACCTGCTGTGAACGAGGAAGCCTGTGTTCAGCGGGGTGTGGGCATGCATGTGTGCATCAGCAGGAATGAGTGTGCACACAGGTGTGTTTCCAGGCTGCAAATGAGGCTGCATGTGTGTGTGCAAGGCAAAGTAACGATGAAAATGTTCATGCGTAGTTTTAGATGTTTGCACAGGGAAGACTAGGAGGTCTTACGGGGAGTGTAAGAGAGCATGTGCAGGCATTTTCAGGGCTGCATGTCGGTTTGTGGACTCACAGTGTTGTGCATGCACAAGGCCTGCATCCACAGCTGTAAGTGCAGTTATATACCCTGCACCTCACTTCACTCCGAGAAAGGAAAGGGTGTGTGTGTGTGTGTGTGTGTGTGTGTGTGTGTGTGTGTGTGTGTGTGTAAGGGGATGAGTTTCTGGCAAATGTCAGGTTGTATCTACCAGGATGGGAGATGTCATGCCAACTCTGCCCCCTTGCCATGTCCCATGCCCAGACGGGCTTCCACCAGTCATGACCCAATCACCTGAACCCCCTAAACTCTATCAGACACACGCATGGGAGCTCTGAGACCTCCTTCTCCACCTCCCATGCAGCACCCCGCTCCCCGCTCATGCTTTAGGGACTAGCAGACAAGAAGCCGGGGAAAGAGAAAGGGCCTCAGATAGATGCCAGACACTCAAACTTCAGTGCACAGCAGAATCACCTGGGCCAGAGTGGGGGTGGGGTTTGAAAATGTCAGTTTTCCCAGAAGCCTGCCCTGGAGATTCAAAGTCAGTGAGTCCTGAGTGCAGTCTGTATTCTACATTTTTAAGAAGCTTCATCAGGACATTTGGATACAGGGGTCAGGAACCACAACCGGAGACGCTGTCCTGAACCCCCAGGGCCACTCCTCATCAGGGCCTCTTTGCAGTCTTTCCAGGGGGCCATCAACTGCTGGACCCTTGATGCCCTGGGAGGTCACTCAGAGCAGGAGCGCACTTGACCGTCTCATTTAGGGCCCTCACTTTACAGAAGGCAAAGCCAGTATGACCAAAGCATACCCAAGGTCACAGAGCGGGGAGGTGGCAAAGAGGGGAGCCAGGCTCTTGGCTCTGAAGCACATCCTCTTTCCACCACACCCCCAAATCCAGATGCCTGGAATCCAGACCCTAAAAGCCCAGGTTCGCTATCCAGTGCTGAATGGCTGCAGCATCTGAGATGCTTGGATCCAGCCTCCAGACCAGGCGATCACGTCCAGCTCCTCGCTGCCTCCTCCCTGCCTCCCGACAAGAATGCTCTTGGAAAATCCCAGCATTAGAGACGGGGTTCAGGGTCACATGGCTCACCCCTAAAGAGAGGGGCTCAGGGAGCTCTTTCTCAGTTTAGTGAAAGCTCACTCCTCTTATGTTCTGGAAGGAGTGGGCTGAGGAGGAAGGGGGAGGGACTTATTCAGCCACCTTGTCTCCATGAGAGCCGCTCTTCACTGCTCACCCTCAGTGCATTCCTGTAGCCCAAGTGACCTCAGCTTCTCATTCATTCACTCACCTGCTCATTCATTCGTTCACTCATTCATTATAAACACCTCCTGGGGGCCAGGCCTGTGGACAGAGGCGTCATCAGGGAGTTCACAGAACGGTGGAGGTGGAGATTGGGGTCAGGGGAGAAGCAGCAGCAGATGCTTGCCCCACAGCAGTTTCCTGACGTGGAATGGAAATGGCACTGGCGTGGGGGCCGGCAGCTCTGCCAGGGAGGGTGCAGGGCAGGCCCTGCCCAGAAGGGGACCCTGTGCCATGTCTTGGAATATGAAACAGAGCCTGTGGGGCAGACAGGAGGAATGCATGGGGGCCCCCCAGGCATCAACAAGAAGGCAAGGCTTGGGCACAGAGTGAGGGGGTTCAGGACAAGTTCTAGGGTGCTAGGTGGAAGGGCCTGGTGTGGGAGGGTCATGCCTCACACGTGTGGAGTCTGGGTTTGGTAGTGGTTAGGCTCTGGAGTCAGATCTCTAGGTTCAAGCCAATTTGAGATCTCATATCTCCCTCTCTCAGTCTCCTCATCTATAAATTGAGCATAGCCGTAGAACCACCTTCTAGGGTGGAGGATGAATCAGGTTCTTCCCTATAAGGTGCCTAGAAGGTGTCTTTCACATAGGACACATGCTATCACTGAGTGCTGTTAGCTGTAAAATGCTAATGATAATAGCGCATATTATTATTGCCATTATTTTATGGGAGGGAAATGGGGAGCCAATGAAGGCTTCAGACAGGAGAGTGACCAACTCCATCAGTATCAGAAAAATCCCACTGGCTACTGTGTGAACAGCAGCTCTGGTGACAATTGGGAAGAGGCGTGTGGGTTGGAGAGAAAAGACCACTTTTCCAAGCCCTCCTTCAGGGCTGCAAACATGATTTTTAGATCCCACCAGTTAGCAGGGCAGGTGTTGGGGTGGGAGCGTGGCAGAGTCCTGTCTGATCCCAGAATCTGCATATCTGTGTGAGAGGCTCCGGCCCACATCTCCTGCCTGTGACACCCCGACAGTGTCCCCCCATGGTCATGCTCAGTACTCAGTCCCCGTGTCACCTCCTGGCTGCCGGTCAGTGGGCACACCTGTGTAGACAGGTTGTGTCCAGCAAAGGCTCATCACAGGGCAGATGCCCAGCTTGTGCCAGTCTGGCTGACCAATGCAGTCAGAAGGGGCTGCCAGTCCTCAGGGAGGCACCTCGCTGTGCCAATCTGCCTGGCCCACCCCACTCAGCAAGCGCTGTGCACAATTGGGCCTGTGTCAGCATGATCAGCCGCCGGCAGACCCGTGGCAGATCAGCGGCCTGCGCCAGCCTGCCCACCTGCTAAATGTGGGGCGGGTGCACCAGCAAACATTGCTAGGCTGGCATATCCTGTCTGCTGTAATTAACACATGGCACCAGGGCAGCCCAGCCCAGTGAAGCCTGTCTGTCCATCTGCCGGCTCTTCCTGGGAATCAGCACTTACCAAGAGCCCCAGCAGCCAATTGGAGAGGAAGAATACTGAGCTGGGAGCCAGGAGCCCTGGGCCCCATCTCTGCTCAGCCACTCACTGGTAGTGGGTGCTGGGAGGTTTGCATTCCCTCTCTGGGCGTTGGTTTCCCTATCTGTTAAATGGGGTGGGGATGGCTGATCTTTAAGTTCTCTTCCTGCTGTTCTATGGGGTGGCGTTAGCAGCAATAGGCAAATTCTGGGTGGCAGAATTCTACACTTGAGAGGTCATGCTAGAGCTTATGCAGGCCCTGTTCACTGCTTCCTTCATTCCACAGAGTCATTGCGTCCCTACTACGTGCCAGAGATACTGCCGTGAATAAGACAATGTCCCTCTTCTCCTCGAATCCACATTCTACTGTCAGGAGACAGAAACCTTAAATTAAGGAAGATGGAAGAGCTGTATCAGCCAGAGAGAAGTGCCATGCAGACATTGACATAGGGTGATGGCTAGAAGAGATGGGTGGCCAGGGCAGGGCAGCCTCAGAAGGCCACACATAAGCGGACATCCAAATGAGGCTCGCTTAGAAGGATCAAGTTGCTTCCTGCCAGTTCCCCATGGGTTCCTCTTTCTTCAGTGCTTGTTCAATCTCAGGACGCCCCTCTGGGTAATGCTGCCTGCATTTTACACATGGGTATACTGAGGCTCAGAGACAAGCCCCAGCTTAGTTCTACAGCCTCATGTTTTCTTCCCTCAACATTTGATTATGAACATTTCCAAACATGCAAAAAAATGTAAAAAACTTTAAGGCAAACACCCATATATCTTTTACCTGGCTTCTACTGTTAAAATGTGACCACAGGCTGGGCACGGTGGCTCACACCTGTAATCCCAGCACTTTTGGAGGCCGAGGTAGGCGGATTGCTTGAGCCAAGGAGTTTGAGGACAGCCTGGGCAACCTGGTGAAACCCTGTCTCTACAAAAAGATGTCAGAAGATTAGCCAGGCTTGGGCCCAGCTACTCGGGAGGCTGAGGTGGGAGGATTGCCTGAGCCCAGGCAACCAGGAAGTTGAGGCTGCAATGAGCCAAGTTCTCACCACTGTACGCCAGCCTGGGTGACAGGGAAGACCCTGTCTCAAAAAAAATAAATGCTTTCACCTGTAATCCCAGCACTTTGGGAGGCCAAGGCAGGCGGATCACTTAAGGTCAGAAATTTGAGACCAGCCTGGCCAACATGGTGAAACCCCATCTCTACGAAAAATACAAACATTAGCCAGGTGTGATGGTGGGCACCTGTAATCCCAGCTACTCAGGAGGCTGAGGCAGGAGAATCGCTTGAACCCGGGAGGCAGAGGTTGCAATGAGCTGAGATCGCACCATTGCACTCCAGCCTGGTGACAGAGCGAGACTCTGTCTCAAAAAAACAAAAAATCAATAAAATAAAAATAAATAAACAAAAGCAAGCATGTTTGCTTCATGATATCCTTCCCCTTCCATCCATCCCTCTCGATGCAGCCACAGAGCATTATTTATTTGCTGCCTTCCACAGTGAGCTACAGACCCCCGGACACTTTATTCTAAGCCTTCTATTTAGAGTTCAATATTTATTTACAATTCCTTTTCTTATGAGGTCAAAATTACATGCAATGAATCGTACAGGTCTCAAGTGTACTACTCAGGGTAACCCTAGAGACCTGCATTATTCTGATCTGTTTCTCAGATTGTATCCTGTTCTAGAATTTCATAGAAACGAATTATACGGTACATAGTTTCCAGTGAAGGCTCTTTTCTCCCAGCATAATACTCTTGAGATCCACCTCTGCTACGTGTGTACCACGATTTATTCCTTTTAATCACAGAGTAATATTCCATGGCAAGGAGCCGCCACGTTTGTTTAGCTGTTCTCTTGTTAAAAGGCACATGGACAGTTTCCAGTTTGCCTCTGCTATGCCTCACGTGGCTAAGAACATTCTTGCACACGTTTTCTTTTTTTTAAAAAAGGTTCACATGTTTTTATTTCTCTTGCTACTGGTTTGTTTTACAAAGGGTCAGTTCAATGCGACAAGGGTTCCCTGAGCACCTACTATGTGACAGCCCCTGTGCTAGTTTCAGCTAGGGTGGGGAGCTTGCCTCCGAAGGCCCCATGCAGGCACAGAGCATCGGCGTGGACAGAATGGACCCGCCAGGACCCAGTGCTCTGTGCCTGGCACTGTATTTCATCCTTGCATTGACCCCACGGAATTCACGTTATGGCCCTAATCTTCAAAGGGGGCAACCAAGGCCAGAGTGATGGAGCAATCTGCCTAAGACAAGAGGCAGGAGCTGGGCCCCAATCTTGGGGTGACCCCAGCCTTTGTCCTGCCCAATGCAGGGGTGACCTCTTCTCTTTGTCCTACACGATGCAAAAGCAACAGCCGAGGGAGGCCAGGTGATTTGTTCAAGGCCACCAGGCAGTGCGGTGACAAGAACACAGGCTCCTGGGTCTCTCAGCCCTGGCTCTTTCCCCAACACCATCTTTGAGACTTCAGAAAAGGTCTACACATTTGTTGAACCAGCATTTATTTCCAGAAATTGGGCTGGGAAAGTTGAGTTATATAAAAGTCCCGATGATTTGCATGTATGAGTGTCCTTGTGTGTGGCCCAGCTGACTTGTCCCTTGCACCTGCTAATCCAAGACCACCAAGTGATGGCCCCAGGAGCCAAGGTGTGAGTCCCTGGCAGGCAGTGGGAAGGGTGGGACCAGTGTTGAGACTGGGAATCTACGCAGATCCAAGTTATCTAATTAAAAACAGAAACCCCAGTGTAGATCAAATTAACACAATCTGCAGGATGAATTTGGCCCCAGACAGTGGTTTGTGATCCTAGCTCTCAGCCAAGGAAGAAGGTGATGATAATCAGAGGAAGGAACGTGTGGTGGAAGAAAGATGGCGCACATTCTTTGTGATTCCTGTATTGAGAGATGCGAGGGGTCAGTCTACGATCTCTGCCTTTGAAATTAGACACGTGTGGACACTGCTTTGACCAATGGAATTGGTGGACATGGCAGATGTGTGCCAATTTCCAAGCCCAAGTCTTAGAGGCTGGAAGCTTTCCTTCAGATCTCTGGGAACATGTACATCCTGAGCTGCTGCTTAAGACATGACTGTGGTGCTAGACAGACCACGTGGAGAAGGAGGGGGACCTTGCTGAGCCAGTCTTCCAGCCATGCCTGCAGGTGGGTAACGCTGCTTTGAGCCCTGCAGACCAGATCAGCTGCCCACTGAATACTACCCAGTGACCCCAGTGGACACCAAGGGAAGCATTAGAATTGCCCGACGAGAGCAGTGGCCAACTTCTTGCCAAGGAGGGGCCCTGTTTAGCACCCACCTGTGCAACAGGAAGTGTGGACGTAACTTCCATCTGCCTGTTACAAGCCTCTATTTGACTGAAGCCATTTGGGTCCAGCAGGAAACAGATATTCCACGGAAAGATCGTAAATGAGAAGAGCTGAATTCCAAGATGGTTTACAAAGCATGGACAGGGCTGAGGAAGTCCAAGGAGGCTTGGGGCAGCACTAGGGGAGGGGCCGGTGGGGACTGAAGTACTCTTAGGAGAAAAGGGAAGGAGGCAAAGGAGTGGGAGGTCTCCCTGAATCCGAGAGAGCAGCACCGAAGGAGAATTCCACCCAAGAGCTTGGGTGGAGGGACCCAGGGGCCCCACCTGGAGGAGGTGGAGAATAAAGACCTTGGCTACCTTTCCATCTGGCTTCCTGTCTCCTGCAGGTGTCTTCCATCAGCCAAATCCAGCTGGAAGCTAGCAGGCAAGGAAGCCCATAGAAGCCACCTACGCGGGTCAGCCTTGGGCACAGAGAAGGATGGGGAGGTCTAGATGGAGGGTCTAGGGAAGATGTGCGGTGGGATGGAAGGACAGATGACACAGACTTCAGGAATCGAAGGAGTTGGGGTGGAGTGGAAGCCTAGCACGGGAGGTTTCCATCAGCCCTTGCTCTCATTTTGCTGCCCCATAGTTGGGTGATGGGAGGTCTCTTTCCCCACTGCTCCCCCATCAGACTGCTCCAGATGGGCATGGAGAGAACAGCATCATCAAAGAGAGGGTCCCATCAAACTGCCACGTGTCCTCCACGGCTGCCACATGTCTGATCACCAACATGCTCCCGGTGGGAGAGCGAGCAAGGCCCACCTCTGCTTCTCATCACAGCCAAACACCACGAACGGGATAGCGGAGCTGAGATGGGAAGGCCGGTTCTCTATCCCCCTGGCTTGAGGAGTAGGTCCAAGGCTGGTCTTCCTGGAGGGTTGGTTTGGGGGTTGGAGATGCCAAGCCCCGGCTTAGATCCCTGGGTCAAGACTGCCTCCCAGATCTCCTCCCACTGCAGGTTTCCTGGTAAGAGCATGAGAGCAGCTTCTAACTCTGCCAGAGCCTGCAAGAGCTGCACACAGACCTGTGCTTATGAGGATTCTGCAGTCGGTCTAAGGCTTTGCTGCTGAAATTTGACATTTGTAATCAGTGTTGAAGAAGACGCCTCTGTTTTCATTCTGCACTGGCCACACAATTTAGGAAACCAATTCCTTTTTGTTTTTTTTTCAAGACAGAGTCTTACTCTGTCGCCCAGGCTGGAGTGTAGGGGTGCGATTTCGGCTCACTACAACTTCCGCCTCTGAGTTCAAGCGATTCTCCTGTCTCAGCCTCCCAAGCAGCTGGGACTACAGACACACACCACCATGCCCAGCTAATTTTCATATTTTTAGTTGAGACATGATTTCTATGTTGGCCAGGCTGGTCTTGAACTCCTGACTTCAAGTGATCCTCCTGTCCCGGCCTACCAAAGTGCCGGGATTACAAGTGTGAGCCACCATGCCTGGCTATTAGGTGGCCAGTTCTAAAAGGAAGAGGCCTCTGTGCCTTTCCTTGACCTGACTTCTTGTCTAGATCGGGGGACAGCAAATTTTCTCTATAAGAGGCCAGATAGTGAATATTTTAGGATTTGCAGGCCATACGGCATCTGTCACAATGAATCAACTCTGCTCTTATAGCATGAAAACAGCCCTGGACAATGCAGAAATGAATGGACATGGCTGTATTCCAATAAAACTTTATCTACAAAAACAGCTGGTGGGCCAGATTTGGCCAATGGGCCAGAGTTAGGCAACTCCTGGTCTAGATTATAAGCCCCTTTTTTTTCATGTCTGCCTGTCTGATTCTGGCTTATTCTTTGTGACTTAGGTCGATAGCTTTTTCTAATCTCTCCAGGGAGAATTTAGTTTCTCCTCTTCTGCCCAGCCTGACCGGAACCTGTACATATTTACTTACTGAGCCCATGCTAAGGGACTAGCTTTGTGCTAGGCACAGGCGCTAGAGTGTTGAGTAAGAAGGTGTCGTTATGGCCTTCATAGGCCTTTGTCATAAATACCTGATAGCACCTGGCTATAAACTACAGAAGGGCAGGAACTGGAACCAATCTGTCCAACACAGTGTATCCCAGTCCTAGCATAATCATGGGGCAAAGAAACAAGTGAGCCAGTATTCAAATGCACTGCCATAGGCTTACAATTCTTTCCTTCTGATTGGATCACATGAGCCCTGACTCATCTTTGACCTCGTAGGTGTCTTTACCAGAGAGGCTGAGTGATTTCCCCCAAGAAATATAGCAGCAGGCTAGTGTCGAAGCCGGGATTCAAACTCCCAGGCCAGGTCCATTTCAGCCACACACAGGAGTCAGACTTAGGTACTAGGGTCCTAACAGAGCCTGAGGGGTAGCCTGGGCAGCTCCGATCTCAGGTCCCAGTGAGAGCTGTGCACCTGTTTTCCCTCCCAGCTCGGCCAGAAGGAGGGCTGGTTTATTTCCTTTGGGAGAGAATCTAGCGTTGGCTCCCATTATAAGGAAACTGTCTAATAAAAAATCACCCAGTATATTAAAAAAAAAAATCTTTACCTGGCTTTACAAACTCTCAACGTTATTACAGCAGCAACACAAAAATCCCGTTTGCTTTTCATTATAGATCTGGTTGCATTTTGTTTTCTTGTCCCCAGAGAGCAAGGACTTTATGGGCAGAGTGGAAAAAAATAACCCGAAAAAAAAGAAAGAAAGAAAAGAAAATTTAAAAAAAAAAAAAAGAGGCTAGGCATGGTGGCTCACGCCTATAATCTTAGCACTTTGGAAGGCTGAGGTGGGTGGATCACTTGAGGTCAGGAGTTTGAGACCAGCCTGGCCAACCATGGTGAGATCCCTTCAAGAGGCCACGAAAAATCTCATGAACAGCACTGACAAATATCAGAGAAACTACATTTGGTCTAATAAATTGGTAAAAAAGGAATTTCCAGCTGGGCGTGGTGGCTCATGCCTGTAATCCCAGCACTTTGGGAGGCCGAGGTGGGTAGATCACGAGGTCAGGAGATCGATACCATCCTAACACAGCGAAACCCCGTCTCTACTAAAAATACAAAAAGTTAGCCGGGCGTGGTGGCAGGCACCTGTAGTCCCAGCTACTTGGGAGGCTGAGTCAGGAGAATTGCTTGAACCCTGGAGACAGAGGTTGCAGTGAGCTGAGAGAGTACCTCTACCCGCCAACCTGGGCGACAGAGCAAGACTCCTTCTCAAAAAAACAAAAACAAAAAACAAAACAAGACAAAAAAAAGGAAAGAAAGACAAGAAAAAGGCATGATGATTCGGAGTCAGACAATCTTGGGTCTAAATTTCAGCTCTACCACTGATTCACTGAGTGACTTAACCCATTCATTTAACTTCTGGAGGCGTCAGAGTGCTTGTCTATAAAACCAGAGTATGCTGCCTCCTTCCCAAGGTTGTGGCAAGAACGAAGTGATAATGTAGTCAGTCGTTACCATGCTGTGCCATGCTCCTTTATAAAAGACATGACCGAGGCGGGTGGATCACGAGGTCAAGAGATCGAGACCATCCTGGCCAACACGGTGAAACCCCGTCTCTACTAAAGTACAAAAAATTAGCCGGACGTGGTGGTGCGTGCCTGTAGTCCCAGCTACTCGGGAGGCTGAGGCAGGAGAATTGCTTGAAACCGGAAAAACGGAAGTTGCAGTGAGCC
>PVKP010050950.1:0-13152 GCA_004027715.1 Plecturocebus donacophilus | reverse complement strand
CACCGTGCCTCAGTTTCCCCCTCTGTTGCCTCTCTGTGCCTCAGTTTCCCCATCAGTGAGAATTGGCACGGGGCTAAAGCACTTTGTTAGGCTCTCTTCCAAACCAAAGACTCCCTGCCTTTTCTCGGAGCCCTCAGAGACAGGCAGGGAGGACATGGGACCCCCCTCAGCAGCGGCAAGGCCCCCGACGGGGCTCGACGGAGGAAGTGGCCAGTTCCAGGAGGTATGGCGAGGACCGGTGTCTTCTTTCTTCCCCGGCCTGAGTTTGGGGCAGGAGTTTCCCAAAAGCCCAGCTCTGCCTCTCCTCTGAGCCCCCCGCCTGTCCCTAGCTGGGGCCTCAGAGCGGTTTCCCTCCATCCTCTGCCCCTCGCCCGACCCATCTGTAAAATGGGTTCGTAGCAGGACCCAGCTCCCGGGGCTCGCCTCAGCGTGAAAGCAGTGAACGCACACCGTGCCTGGAACAGCGCCGGGAACAGCATGGGCGCTGCAGCAGTGTGGTCTGTCACATGTCACTGTGTGGAGTTCTCTCGGGGACCGCTTTAGGGCTGGAGCTTTGGCAGCACCCCCTGGGGACCCCGGCAGCCCCTCATCCCTCAGCCCTGACGCCTGCCCCCTGGTGTTCCCATGGGCGTAAGAACAAAATCTGAGGTTATTAAATCGGTTCCATTTTTATTGGACTTGGACCAAACACAGCAGGATGAGGGGTGGGGGGCTGAGGGGCCTTGGTTCATGTGGGATGGGGTGGGGGGTCTCAGGGAGCTGACAAATCCTAGTATACGGACGCTCTGTGAACCCTAACACGGCCGAGAACGCGCCCCTCCTGTCTTTGACAGGCTAAAGGCACTTGGATGTCAATTTTGGGGGGCGCTTAGGGTTGTCATGGTAACCAGTCAGGCAGGTGCTAAGAACAAAATAGTCGGGGCCGGGCGCGGTGGCTCACGCCTGTAATCCCAGCACTCTGGGAGGCCGAGGTGGGCAGATCATGAGGTCAGGAGATCGAGACCGGCCTGGCCAACATGGTGAAACCCCGTCTCTACTAAAAATACAAAAGCAGCCGGTGTGGTGGGCGCCTGTAATCCCAGCTACTCGGGAGGCTGAGGCGGGAGAATCAGTTGAACCCGGGAGGCGGAGGCTGCAGTGAGCCGAGATCGCGCCCCTGCACTCCAGCCTGGGCAACAGAGCGAGACTCTGTCTCAAAAAAAAAAAAAAAAAAAAAACTGGTTCTGCCCAATTCGGGGGTGGCGGCTGGGGTTGCGGGAACTTCACCCTCACTCACATGGAGCCTCGCTGGGGCCTCTGCACATCGGGGGGCCCGGCCACAGCTCAGGGAGATCGGGCTGGTGTCTCCTTCCAGCTCCGTCTGAAACCTTTGCTCAAAGTTTCCAGGGCTGAGCCGTCTTTCTCTGTTCTGGCTGATCTCAGAGCAGGCTGGAGGGATCCAGGATCCAAGTCAAGCCATCAAGCCCGTCGGCAGGCCTGGCCTCTGAATACGGGATAACGGGTTTGACCCTCGGACCCACCTTACGGATGACACTGACGGTCCGGGTGGTCCCCAGTCGCTGAGATGACACAGCCGGGCAGGAGCAGAGCTGCCTTTGAGCCCTTCCTGCCAAGTCCTGGAGGGTCTGTCCTGACCTCTTGGTCGGCGACCAAGCCCTTTCTGGCTGAGGGTTTGGCCCAGTAATGGTTCCTGCAGCTGCCCCCAGCAGTGTCCTAACTGTCCTCTGTCGGATGTGGAAGGGAGGGGCAAGAAGTCGGTGTGGGGAGGCCGGTCACAGACGGTCCCTATGGTCCCTGTCTGGTGTCTGAATCCTGCAAAACCTCAGCTCCTGCTTGCTTACCCCCCGTGACAGGGAGCTCACCACCTGCAGAGGGACAAGGTGGTGGCCTTGGGGAAGCTCTCCCCTGACCTGCGCCGCAGTCGGCCTGTGACCCCTGCTTTGGTCTGGGATCTGCCCCCGCCCCTGCAGGTGCAGAGACCAAGGTTCCTCCGTCACCCTCTCCCGGGAACTATGGTCCAGGCCTCGCTGCACGGGGAGGCCCTTGCTGCAGCCGTGTTCTTCTCACTGCCTCTGCAATGCACATAGCAGGGGCCCCCCGAGAACCCCCTGTGCTCCTTGGTCTTGTGCCCCACCTGTGTCCTGGGTCAGCAGGGCCAGGCATGATGGCGCCACGCTCAGGGCCTGTCTGAGGCCGGCTGAGGGGTCAGTGTGTACCTAGGGGCGAAAGTCCCTCCAGGAGACCCACTTAGAGGGACACACAGCACCCCAAAAGCCATGTTCCTCGGCCGGGGCCAGGGTGGTCCCCTCTTGCCTGCTGTTCCGGGAAGCAAGTGGCAGCGAAGGGAGGTGGAGGGACCCGGTGATGGCTCCTCCCTGTGGACACCCCTGCTGGGCTGTGGGGAGGACAGAGGGCGGGGAGTGGGGACCCCTGACCGGAACCACTGCGTGTGCTGGGTCCTCAGCAAGACCTGAGCCCGCGCCCGGAGGTCGGTTGGGAGATGCTCAGCTGAGCCGGCCCTCGGGTGGGCCGTGTGGTCCAGGTGTGAGCTGTGTCCCAGGTGTGGGCCGTGTGTCCCAGGTGTGGGCTGTCCCAAGTGTGGGCTGTGTGTATTCTGGGTGTGAGCTGAGCGTGTCCTGGATGTGAGCTGAGTGTGTCCCAGGGGTGAGCTAAGCATGTTCTGGGTGTGAGCTGAGCGTGTCCCAGATGTGAGCTGTGTCCCAGGTGTGAGCTGTCCCAGGTGTGGACTGTGCTCTCATGAGAGCCCTGCTTGCCCCTGTGGTCAGCTCTGGTGCCGAGGGCTTGGTTTTATTGTCAGCTGGGTGTGAGGTGTGTTTCACTTGCGTGACTGTGTTCTGGTTGTCTCTGGGTGTGAGGTGTTTCACCTGTGACTGTGTTCTGGGTATCTCTGGGTGTGAGGTGTGTTTCACCAGTGTGTGTTCCAGGTGTGTCTCTGGGTGTCAGGTGTGTTTCACCTGTGTGTGTTCTGGGTATCTCTGGGTGTGAGGTGTGTTTCACCCGTGTGACTGTGTTCCGGGGGTGTCTCTTGGTGTGAGGTGTGTTTCACCTGTGTGACTGTGTTCCAGGTGTGTCTCTGGGTGTGGTGTGTTTCACCCATGTGACTGCGTTCCGGGTGTGTCTCTGGGTGAGGTGTGTTTCACCTGTGTGACTGTGTTCTGGGTGTCTCTGGGTGTGAGGTGTTTCACCTGTGACTGTGTTCTGGTTGTATCTCTGGGTGTGGTGTGGTTCACCTGTGTGTGTTCTGGGTGTGAAGTGTGTTTCACCTGTGTGACTGTGTTCTGGGTGTCTCTGGGTGTGGTGTGGTTCACCTGTGTGTTCCGGGTGTCTCTGGGTGTGAAGTGTATTTCACCTGTGTGACTGTGTTCTGGGTGTCTCTGGGTGTGAGGTGTTTCACCTGTGTGACTGTGTTCTGGGTGTCTCTGGGTGTGAGGTGTGTTTCACCTGTGTGACTGTGTTCTGGGTGTCTCTGGGTGTGAGGTGTGTTTCACCTGAGTGTGTTCTGGGTGTCTCTGGGTGTGAGGTGTGTTTCACCTGTGTGACTGTGTTCCGGGTGTGTCTCTGCGTGAGGTGTGTTTCACCTGTGTGACTGTGTTCCAGGTGTCAGTGTGTCTCTGTGTGTGTCAGGTGCAGGACGCCCAGGTGTGAACAACGCAGGCTTTCTGTGCACCCTCCCCTCGGGGCTGGGTGTCCACCGTCTCCCCGCGCGTGATCTTCATGCCAAGGGCTGGGGGAGCGGAAACGCAGGGCTTGGGGGCCTCCTGGGTGTGGACTGCGGGCCTGACGAGCCCCCACCTGCAGCCGTCCCGGGTTGGCAGACGGCAGCCCGCACCCCCTCCCGCAGCTCAGCCACCATAGCAGGGACAGGAAGACGGGTTGAAACCTTTAGAAAACGCTTGAGAAACTGCAAAAAGACGCATGCTGATGAAAAACAGTCCTGCGGTGGGGCGTCTACAAAAAAAGGGGAAATTCTGCCGGGGGAGCCGCCCCGCCCCCCCACCCCGGGAGATGCATAGGTGGCCCCGCGCGGCCGGCCCGGAGGGTGGCGGGGTGGGCGGGGAGGGGGAGGGCGCGGCCCCGCCCCCAGCCCCGCCCCCAGCCCCGCCCCCAGCCCCGCCCCCGGGAGCCTCAGATCATCTTCATGTTGAATTTGCGCGCGCCCCCCTGGCCCGCCGCGGCCGCCGGCCCGTCCACCTTGCGGAACGAGTACTCCACGGAGAAGTTGTTCTTGTGCTGCCCGCGGCCGCGGCTCCACACGAACAGCAGCAGGAAGCAGAAGAGGACCACGCCCAGGAACGTGATGCAGCCCATGGCGGTGGACACCAGGATGGTGGTGAGGTCCAGCGGCGCGCGCAGGGCCGCCAGCGTCTCGTTGCGCGCCTCGCCCGGGGTCCGGTTGGCGGCCGGCTCGGGCCGCACGCTCAGCGTGGCGAAGTAGGTGTCGTTGCCGCCCGCGTTGCTGGCCACGCACGTGTAGGTGCCGCTGTCCTGCGGCCGCGCGTCCCGGATCTCCAGGGTGCCCCCGGGGAGCACGCGCGCCCGGCCCGCGCTGGCGGCCGTCACCGCGCGGTGCTGCGGCGTCACCCAGGCCACGGTGGGCGCGGGCTCGCCCTCGGCGCGGCACAGGAAGCGCACGTCCTCGCCCGCGGCCGCCGTGACGCGCTGCAGCCGCCGCTCGCGGATCTTGGGTTTGCGGCACACGAAGTACTCGAACAGCACCGAGTCGGGCAGCTTGCGCAGCGCGTCGCCGCGGACCTCGGCGGGGGTGGCGCAGGCCGGCAGCCGCCCGTCGAAGTTGAGCGTCTTGCGCCGCTGCACGATCCACAGCAGGCGGCAGTCGCAGGCCAGCGGGTTCCCGTCCACGCGCAGCGTCTCCAGCGTGTTCACCGAGTGGAAGGTGCTCTCCTCCAGCGTGGACAGCAGGTTGTCGGACAGGTTGAGCAGGCGGATCTGGCGCAGGCCCAGGAAGGCCTGCGGCTCCACCACGGCCAGCAGGGCCCCGGCCAGGTGCAGCTCGCGCAGGCGGACCAGGTCCCGGAACGAGCCGCGCGGCACGGTGCTGATGGGGTTGTGCGACAGGTTGAGGCAGGTCAGGTGCGCCTGGTGGCGCAGCGCGGCGGCCGGCACGGCGCTGATGTTGGTGTGGGTGACGGACAGCGAGCTCAGGTTCAGGCCCCGCAGGCTGCCCGCCGCCACCTCCTCCAGCAGCGGCCAGTTGTCGATCTCCAGGTGCAGCAGCCCGGGCAGCCTGCGGAAGTTCTGGTCCTCCAGGGCGGCGATGGCCAGGTGGCGCAGCCGCAGGGCGCCCAGGCCGCGCAGGTGGCCCAGCGACTCCCCGGACAGCGCCGTGAGGTTGCAGCGCTCCAGGGTGAGCTCCTCCAGCGCCAGCAGCCCCGCGAAGGCCCGGCGCGAGATGAACACCAGGTCGTTGTCGCCCACCTCCAGGCGCCGCAGGCTGCGCAGGTCCTGGAACGCGTAGTCCAGCAGGATCACCAGCTTGTTCTCGCTCAGGTCCAGCAGCGTGAGGTTGTCCAGGCGCGTGAAGACCCCGGGCGGGATGAGCTTCAGCTGGTTGCCCCGGAGACGCAGGACGCGCAGGCGCGGCAGGTTGGCGAAGGCGCCGGGCTCCACGTGCGCGATGGCGTTCTCGCTCAGGTCCAGCTCCTCCAGCGCGGGCAGCGCGGCCAGGTCGCCCGGGTTCAGGCAGCGGATGCGGTTGCGGCTGAGCTCCAGCAGGCGCGTCTCGGCCGGGATGCCTTCCGGCACGGCGGTCAGGCGGCGGCGCGCGCAGGCCACGGCGCGGGTCTGCGCGGTGCACTCGCAGCGGGCCGGGCAGCCTCCGGCCGGGGGCGGCGCCGCGGGCAGCAGCAGCAGGGGCAGGCTCAGGACGCACAGCCAGCAGGTCATGGTGCGGAGCGTGGGCCTAGGGCCGCGCCACCATCCTCGGGGCACCTGCGGGCGGGGAGCGTTAGCACCGTTAGCACCGCCCCCCGCTCCTCCCGGGGCGCCTCCGCACCCAGCCCTCGCCCCTAACCCGCTCCAGCACATCAGCTCACGCCTGTAAGCCCAGGATCTGGGGAAGGCGAGGTGGGAGAATTGCTCGAGTTTGAGAGTTCGAGACCAGCCTGCACTACATAGCGAGACTCCCATCTCTACCAAAAAGTAAAAGACCTAGCCGCGTGCGGTGGTGTAGACCTGCGGTCCCAGCTGCTCAGGAGGCGGAGGCTGCGGTGAGCTACGCTCGTGCCACTGCACTCCAGCCTGGGTGACACAGTGACACCCCTGTCTCTACAAAATAAAAATTAAAAAATTAGCTGGTTTGCAAGTAATTGTGAAATATTAAACATTTACCCAGGCACGGTGGCCTGTACCTGTGGTCCCAGCTACTTGGGAGGCTGAGCTGGGAGGACTGCTTGAGGCCAGGGGTGTCGAGGCCACAGTGAGCTATAATCAGAGCACCGCACTCCAGCCTGGGAGGTGGAGCAAGACTCTGTCTCAGAAAAAAAAAAAAAAAAGCAGTATTAATCAAATTCCAGTGCTTGTGATACTGCAATTTCACTTTTTTTTTTTTTTGAGTTGGGGTCTCACTCTCTCGTCCAGGCTGGAGTGCAAGTGCAGTGGCACGATCTCGGCTCACGGCGACCTCCGCCTCCGGGGGTTTAACCGATTCTCCTGCCTCAGCCTCCCGAGTAGCTGGGACTACAGGCGCCCGCCACCACGCCCAGATAATTTTTGTATTTTTAGTAGAGACGGGGTTTCTCCATGTTGACCAGGCTGGTCTCAAACTCCTGACCTCAGGTGATCCACCCACATCGGCCTCCCAAAGTGCTGGGATTACAAGTGTGATGCACTGAGCCCTGCTGTGTGATCCCATTTCTATAAAATGTCCAGGACAGGCCGCTCCACAGACAGGGAGATGACATTTGATCTCAGACCCTGTTGTGGGTGGAACTGTGTCCCTACAAAGGATATGTTCAAGGCCGGGCGCGGTGGCTCACACCTGTAGGAGGCCGAGGCGGGTGGATCACCTGAGGTCAGGAGTTCGAGACCAGCCTGGCCAACATGAGGAAACCTCATCTCCACTAAAATACAAAACTTAGCCAGGGGAGCTGGTGTGTGCTAACCATTGGGGAGTCTGGGGTGCGAGGATTACTTGACTGTAGGAGTTGAGGCTTTTGTGAGCTGTGATTTCGCCACTGCACTCCAGCCCCTGGGAGACACAGTAAGACTCTGTCTCAAGAAAAAAAAGAAAAAAAGGCTGGGTTTGGTGACTCACACCTGTAATCCCAGCACTTTGGGAGGCCGAGGTGGGCCGGTCAAGAGGTCAAGAGATCAAGATCAGCCTGGCCAACATGGTGAAACCTTGTCTGTACCAAAAATACAGAAATTAGCGGGGCGTGGTGACACGTGCCTGTAGTCCCAGCTACTTGGGAGGCTGAGGCAGGAGAATCGCTTGAACCCGGGAGGTGGAGGTTGTAGTGAGCTGAGATCACACCACTGCAGTCCAGCCTGGGCGACAGAGGGAGACTCAGTCTCAAAAAAAAAAAAAAGAGCCCTTGGTTTTCTGGAGGAAGGGTTTGGGGCTGGGGGAACGGCCAGTGCAAAGGCCCTGAGGTATAGCGGTCATCTGGTGGAGCGAAGGGAGAGAGTGGAGTGGGGCGGGGAGCTGGGCGAGGGCCCTCTGGGTGGGGGGCAGATGGCGTGGAGCCGTGGTGGCCGAGAGGAACAGGCAGCAACGCCCCGTGGGTCCCGGTGGCTGCGTCTTTTGCTTCCATCTCTCCTGGGAGCCGGCTGTCCCCCTCCCAACTCTTTGGCTGCAGCCCAGATTCTGGGGGCTGGGGTCGGAGCTCCCCGGCCGCACTGCCAGCCTCTTCTGCTTGGCCATGTCCCCGCCTGCCAGCCGGCTATTTTTGGCATCGTAGCAGCTGAGTCCCCTCAGGCATCCCCCCAGGCCCCTTGGCCCAAGCCAGGCGGCGTGTCTCCTCACGGTTCCCATGGGCCATCATCCTCATCTGCCAAATATCTAGGGAGGCGGCTCCTGCCTTCCCTGTGCCTTCCAGGGCCGCCAGACTCGGGGCCGAGAGGCAGCGTCCGTTAAGCGAGGACAGAGTCTGTAGTTTGCAGCTGTGATTCGTTCAGACGAGGTCACGAGGCAGTGGGGGAGCCCTAATTCCGTGACCGGCGTCCTTACCAGAGGGAAATTTGGACATGGAGACACAGGCAGAGGCCCGGGGACAACCCAGGCAGAGACTGGAGTGGTCCCTCCACAGGTCACGCGACAGCAGGGATGGCCGGCTACCACCGGAGGCTGGGAGGGTCAGAAGGGGTCTCCCGAAGGCCCCCCCAAAAAAGCCTGGACCTGCCTGAGCTCGGACTTCCAGACTCCAGAGCTGTGAGAGAAGACATTCCTCCCGCCGGGCGCGGTGGCTCACGCCCGTCATCCCAGCACTTTGGGAGGCCACGGCGGGCGGGTCACTTGAGGTCAGGCGTTGGAGAGCAGCCTGGCCAGCATGGCGAAGCCCCGTCTGTACTAAAAATAGAACAGTTAGCCCGGCATGGTGGCACAAGCCTGTAGTCCCAGCCACTCGGGAGGCCGAGGCGGGAGAATCGCTGGAACCCGGAGGCGGAGGCTGCGGTGAGCCGAGATCGCGCCCCGGCACCCCAGCCTGGGCGACACAGCGAGACTCCATCTCAAAACAAAACAACAAAGAAACACTATCCATGATTATTGTGAAATGCTGAAAGATACACACCCGGCGGGAAAGGTGGCGGAGACGGTTTCACAGGCGAGAAAAATCAAGGTTGCCAAACAGTACCATATGGTGTGATCCTATTCACGGCAAAATCAAGGGAAACGCCAAACTGGGTTCAGGATTTGGGTGGACGCGTACGCACAGGGACAGATGCCAAAGCTGAGGATTCACGCGCTGCGTGGACCCGCACGGAGCGTGGCAGGAAGGACGCGGTCTGGGTCCCACCGAGAGGAAAGCGAGGAGCCCCCGCTCTCCAGGAGGCCCCGCAGGGAACTCGAGGCAGGGAGGGAGCCAGAGAGGGGGCCGGAGCCCCACCGCAGAGACCACCTTTCATCCTGGCCTGGGCAGTTTGCAGGGAAGGCAGTCCTTCCCTCCCGGCGCGGTCTTTCTGGGTCATTCTCCCCCGAGCTGCTGCGGCCCCCGACCCCGCGACAGCAGAGTTAGAGGCTGGGTCACAGGAGGGACGAGCGCCTAGGGCGGTGATGGCCCTTTCACCCGCCCGCTCCACCGCATACCTCCCCGCTTACTGTCCTCGCCAGAGCGTCTCCAAAAGCCCCGGTGAAAAGCTGCCCACAGGCCGGGCGCAGCGGCTCCCGCCTGTAATCCCAGCACTCCGGGAGGCCGAGGTGGGAGGATCTCGGCAGCCCGGGAGGTGGAGGCTGCAGTGAGCTGAGACCGTGCCGCTGCACTCCAGCCTGGGCAACAGAGCGAGACCCTGTCTTTTTGTTCTTTTTTTTTTGCAGACTCTCACTGGGTCGCCCAGGCTGGAGTGCAGGGGTGCGATCTCGGCTCACTGCAGCCTCCACTTCCCGGGTTCAAGAGATTCTCCCGCCTCAGCCTCCCGAGGAGCTGGGATGACAGGCGTGCGCTAGCACATCTGGTGAATTTTTTCTTTTTTTTTGTGGAGATAGGGTCTCACTCTCTTGCCCAGGCTGGTCTCGAACTCCTGGGGTCAAGCGATTCATGTGCCTTGGCCTCCCAAAGTGCTGAGAATATAGGCATGAGCTACCAAGCCAATTTTTTTTTTTGAGATGGAGTTTTGCTCTTGTTGCCCAGGCTAGAGCGCAATGGCACGATCTCAGCTCACCACAACCTCCGCCTCCCGGGTTCAAGCGATTCTCCTGCCTCGGCCTCCCGAGGAGCTGGGATCACAGGCACCCGTCACCACGCCCGGCTAATTTTTGTATTTTTAAGAGAGACGGGATTTCGCCGTGTTGGCCAGGCTGATCTTGAACTCCTGACCTCAGGCGATCCGCCTGCCTCGGCCTCCCAAAGTGCTGCGATGACAGGCATGAGCTGCTGCGCCTGGCCAAGAATTTTTTTACAAGCACTTCCCACAGAGCTCAGATAGGGGCAAAATCAGGAAGTTTCCTGGAGAGGTGATAGCTCTGGGATGGCTCGGTCACAGCCGCTCTGGTCCAGTGGCAGAGGTGCCGGCCGGAGGCCTCAGTCCGATGCGCTGTGTGACCTCCGTGGAGAAACCTACCCTGTCTGGACCTCGTCTGTCACGGCACAGCCACAAGAGCCCTGCGGGGTGCCCAGCAAGCTCTGGCTCTATAATTACTCCTGGGATGAGAGGACAGCTGATCCCTCTGGCCCAGCAGGGGCCACTCAAGCTGTGACCTAGTTTTTCAATCCTACCTCCCCCCACAACAGCCTGGCCCCATCACTTCCTCCGTAGGGTGCTGCGGGGAGGCGGGAGGGGGATCGGCAGCTGGACTGAGGCTTCCGACATGGCCCCTAAGGGTCTAGTGCCCCCCAACTTGGAAGGAAGAACTGGTTCCTGGAGAGGGGACGGTGGGACGTTCGATTCTCTCTGCAGGACCCCCGTCTCCTCACCGTGCGCCGTGAATGAATCTCACTGGCCTCTCTGGTCTCTTGCGGCGGGGTGTCTCTTGGGGGGAGGGCTGTGGGGGTCTTCAAGACGTCAGAGAACCCCCTCAACTCTTGCCGCTCTTGGGTGAGGAAGGGGCTGGGTGCCCTGAGCTGGCGGTGACCCTTGCCGGGTCGGTTTCCTTACCCTGGAGCCCTGGGCCGGAGGTAGGCTGGGGTTAGAAGGCCAGGACCTCCCACTGCGTTTGTTTGTTTGTTCGAGACAGGGTCTCACTTTGTTGCCCAGGCTGGAGTGCAGTGGCTTCTGGTCACAGGTCACCGCAGCCTCGACTTCCGAGGCTCAAGCGATCCTCCTGCTCCAGCCTCCCGAGAAACTGGAACTACAGCTGTATAACACCAGGCCCGGCTAATGTGTAAAATGTATTAAAGCCGGGCGCGGTGGCTCACGCCTGTCATCGCAGCACTTTGGGAGGCCGAGGCGGGCGGATCATCTGAGGTCAGGAGTTCAAGATCAGCCTGGCCAACACAGCGAAATCCCGTCTCTACTAAAAATACAAAAATTAGCCGGGCGTGGTGACGGGTGCCTGTGATCCCAGCTCCTCGGGAGGCCAGGGCAGGAGAATCGCTTGAACCCGGGAGGCGGAGGTTGCAGGGAGCCGAGATTGTGCCACTGCGCTCCAGCCCGGGTGACAGAGTGACCCCAGCTGCACCCTTCCTTTCCCACAGGCCGGAGTCCTCCCTTGCTCTGCGCCTCCTGCCACTGCCAGGCCCACGTCTCCCACCCCAAACACCCCTCCAGCTTGCCCCCCGGCATTCATCTCGCTCCTTCTGTTCCGGCCTCGGTGCTCCCGGTGCAGAATGGAACTGGGGTGCGGGGAGGATCAGGCCAGCCCCTGCGAACCGGCGTCTCCTGGGCTCTGTGCACGTCGGGGCCAGGTCGTTCTCTGGAGTAGGGCCACCCTGGGCACTTTGGGGTGCTGAGCATTGGCCCTGGCCTCCACCCACTCCATGCCAGGGGCACCCCCTGTGGAGACATCCAAAGATGTCCCCAGACATTTACCAAATGTCCCCTGGGAGCAGAATCACCCTGGCTCAGACCCCCTCCTGGGTTAGGGGATTCCACAGACTCCCCCATGATTCTCTGCTCTGCCGAGGTCCCAGGAGGCTGAACTCATTGAAATCCACACCCTGGGGTGAGCGAGGTGGCTCACACCTGCAATCCCAGCACTTTGGGAGGCCGAGGCGGGCTGATCACCTGAGGTCAGGAGTTCGAGACCATCCTGGCCAACATGGCGAAACCCCGTCTCTATTAAAAATACAAAAATTAGCTGGGTGTGGTGGCATGTACCTGTGATCCCAGCTACTCGGGGGGCTGAGGCAGGAGAATCACTTGAACCTGGGAGGCAGAGGTTGCAGTGATCCGAGATTGTGCCACTGCACTGCAGCCTGGGCCACCAGAGCGAAACTTTGTCTCAAAGAAAATAAATAAATAAAATAAAATAAATAAAAAGAGCTGGGCGCAGTGGCTCATGCCTGTAATCCTAGCACTTTGGGAGGCTGAGGTGGGTGGATCACCTGAGGTCAGGAGTTTAAGACCAGCCTGGCCAACATGGTGAAACCCCGTGTTTTTTTTAAAAAAAAAAAAATCCACGCCCTGAGTGGGAGGGAGAGAGGAGGTGAGTCCCAGGAGCTGGGGACCCCCTGGTTTACACCGTCTGCCCCATCGGGAGTTTGTCCTGGTGTCTGGGGTGAGGAGGGGACAGATGTGGTTTTTGCTGTTGTTGCTGTTTTGTTTGTAATAATGAATGCAGGTCTCTCTTTTTGGCCCCGAGGACATCTTGTGCGGATGAATCTCTGTCCTGGGCACTGCAGGGTGCTGAGCAGCGTCCTGGCTTCCACCCATGGCAAGCCAGGAGCACCCCCTTCCCAGTCGTGACAGCCATAAGCTTCCCTGGACACAGCCCAGGGTCCCCTGTGGGGCAGAACCTCCCCAAGTAAGAGTCCTTACTGTAGAGGACACTGGCACACAGCGGGCATCCAGTTCATGCCCCGGGAGGAGCCAGCGTGATTCAGCCTGTTTACACGGGGAGGCGGAGACCCAGAGAGGGCCAGCAAAGCGTTGGCAGCCACACAGCAGGCAGGAAGCTGTTACAAGACGCGACCCCACACCTGCACACCCCCTGTTCCTCCCGTGGCTTTGCTAGGGCTCGGGGGGACCTCATGCCCCCGGGGACCATCTCGTGCCCGCCTGACCGAGCCGCGAGGTCCCTGGGAGCTGCTTAGGCTGAGCAAAGCTTCCTCCTCCCACACTTGCCAGGCGGCCCCAGCACAAAAGCTTCGGGGTCCCAGAGCACAGGCCCCAGTCTTGCAGATGTTTAAGAGACGTGCATGGGATGGCCAGGTGTGGTGGCTCACGCCTGTAACCCCAGCACTTTGGGAGGCTGAGGCGGGTGGATCATGAGGTCAGCAGATCGAGATCATCCTGGCCAATATGGTGAAACCCGCCTCTACTAAAAATACAAATAAAAAAAAAGTTAGCCAGGCGTGG
>PVKP010050949.1:0-13152 GCA_004027715.1 Plecturocebus donacophilus | reverse complement strand
AGGAGGGGGAGAAGGGGAAGAGGAGGAGGGGAGAAGGGGAGGATGTGGCCAGGTGGGAGTGGACAGGAGCCCTGGGAGGGTTCTGGGAGGGGAGGGCATCCCCACCTGAAGCAGCTGCGATGGTAGAGCCTCCCATCCGCCAGGTGCCGCTGCACCAGGTGCACGTGCTTGCCGCAGACCCCACAGGTACTGCTGACTGAGCTGCCGGCCGATGCCTGGCCCTGGAGAAGAGGCCAGCACCTCTCTGAGTGGCCGCCCACCCAGACCTCCCTCCCAGTAGCAGCCTACAGGCAGCCAAAGAGCCCATCATTCAGCCAGAAGACTGGCAGGGAGAGGAGCCAGCAGGCTGCAGTCCGGGCTCACGCCTGGGTAGCCTCTAGCCCAGCCCTGGGGAGGGAGCTGGGGCCTGATGCTAGTGGTCCTTCAGTGGGGGTGGGGGCCAGGGGACTGATTCCAGGCCTCCTGCCTCATCTAGGGGCATGGATCCCATCCAATTCCCATCATCTTGGGAGCCTGAAGTGGTGGTCTGGGGTAGCTGGGAGTGCCCATCACCAGCCATTCCCCCACTGCCTTCCACCCCAACTCCACTTCCAAGAAGTGGGGGTACCTGGGTTCACTCTGCAGAGCCAGCCTGGGGTACAGGGCATACCCCAGCAACCCTTCTCTTCCCGGGAGGGAGGCGAACTGGGCCCATCTAGGTTCAAGCTCTGTCCCACCTTTGTGTCCTCCCTGGACTCAGTTTACCCATCTGTACAAAGTGGGGTCACAAACCCTGAGTTGACGAGCCCTGGACAGCCAGTCCTGGTGGCTCTTGCTAAGGCCAAGCCCTGTGCTGGGGAAGCGGCACCCCCTACCTCCAAGTCCCGTGGCTTAGGAGCTCCACCTAGTCCCACAGGCCCCCACTGCACCTGCCGCCGGTGGAAAACCCAGGGAACCAGGGGAGAGCAGGCTGGGAGCTTACAGTCTTGGAGGGCGGGCCCTCTGTGTCCCCATTCCTCCTCTGGACCACAGAGTTTGTCTGGGCTGGAGACAGTGGAGGCTTCTGGGCTGGGGCGGGTGAGGGCAGCTTGGCCGACTGGGCTGGAGCCTTCTTCCCTGACGGCTCCTCCTCGGAGTCCTTCGAGGCCCTCTTGACGCCTGCCATGCCCCCAACTGGCAGGAAATAAGCAGGGGTCAGGAAGGTCTCAGCCCTGGCTCTGAAAGGGTCTGGGTCCCTCTGGAGGTTCCAGTGCGCAGCACAGGCCTTGGTGCCCAGGGCGGGGGGGACCTGGGGGGCCAGGACTGGGGAGAGGCAGCCCCAAGGACACATTTTCCTGGCGCAGTCCCGGGCTGGCCCCCACCCCTCCCCTCCCCACTCAGAGCCCCAGCTGAGGTCAGGGAAAAGGGACTTCTGCTTCTCCAGGAGGCGGAGCAGGCCCTGTGCCCAGAATGACTCCAGGGATTTCTAAAACCTAGAAGAGGAATGTGGGGGCGGGGGGCGGGGAGCTGAGCTCTGCACACACAAAGGCCCGGCCTGTCCCTCTCCTGCCCAATTCTGTCCGGGGACCCCACCCTGCCAGGCCAACCCAGCATTCATAGGGTCCAAAATCAGGATAGATGAAGGCAGGGCCAGGAGCCATCCTGGTCAGCCAAGCCACCCCAGTGGGCACAGAAGCTCAGGGGTCCAGATGGGCAAACTGAGGCCCAGCAAGGGGCGAACTGGCAGGGGCTGCTGGTGCACCTGCGCCTCAGGGAAGCAGTAGGGGCCGCTCAGCCTGCTCTGGGCAGGGGCCTGCATGAGCTGGGGCTTAGCATCGCCTGCAGCAGGACAAGGGCCCCACCCAGCCCCTCTCAGTGAAAACACAGCCTGGGGCTTTGCACAGGGACCCCAGCAAGGTCTCTTGCTGCTTCACAGCCAGTGCACAGCCCCGGTGCCCATACCAGTGGCCATTCGGAGGGGGGCTGGGCATGGACCCTGAGAGGTCCACAAGCCCAGGAGCCTTGAGGGTGTTCGGGGCCAGTCCTGGTCCTGCCTGGCTGGGCAGACACAGCAGAGACTTACTAGGGGAGCGGCCGTGGAAGTAGTTGTAGTACTGGGACACGTAGGTCAGGATGCTCAGCCGGTCGGGCACCTTCAGGGCCACCATGTCCTCAGCGTCCAGCAAGGCCGGGATGCCCAGGTGCTCCTCTGCCACACAGAAGGCCTGCAGGAGGCGGGAGGGAGTCAGTGGGGCAGCTGGGAGTCCCTTCCACCTCCACCAGACCCCCGCTCACCTCAACTCAAAGACATAGGCTTGAAGCCCAAAGAGGCGTGGGTTCAAGGTCAGAGTTGGGCTCTGCTCTCATGGCCTCCCAGCCTTGGCTTACCCATCGATGCAGTGGGGGTCACGGTCCCATCCGCACAGGACTGAGGTCGCCAGGCCAGTGGGTGCTCGAGGCCCTGCCCAGGAGAAACCTCAGGGGACTTACCCCTTGCCAGGAGAATCATGAGCCCCACGCAACCCAGACTTATCTGGTCTTGGAGCAGCTTACCCCAGGGGCAGGGTTGACACCCACAGACCACTGAGCCCTTCCTGGGGCCAGAAGGGGACACAAAGGCAGCCGTGTCCTGGGGTCCCAGGCAACAGGTGGGGGATGTGGGAGGCTAAGAAGGGGACACAATACCCCGCGCTGTCCAGCCCATCAGCTGCTGGCCATGCATGGCTGTGAGCAAGGGCAATGTGGCTGGCACGCCTGAAGAACTGACCTTGTTTGTTTATTTATTTATTTATTTATTTATTTTCCTTTTTTTTTTTTCAAGACGGGGTTTCACTGTGTTGGTCAGGCTGGTCTTGAACTCACGACCTCAGGTGATCCGCCCACCTTGGTCTCCAAAGTGCTTGGATTACAGGCGTGAGCCACCACGCCCGGCTTATTTATTTACTATTATTATTATTTTGGGAGACAGAGTCTCACTCTGTTGCCCAGGCTGGAGTGCAGTCTCAGCTCACTGCAACCACCACCTTTCGGGTTCAGGCAATTCACCTGCCTCAGCCTCCTGAGTAACTGGGATTACAGGTGCGAGCCACCATGTTCGGCTAATTTTGTATTTTTAGTGGAAATGAGGTTTCACCATGAACTTGTAATTTTAGTTCATTTTAATTAGGTTAAAGTTTACATTCAAATTGTCCCCGTGCTGAGCAGGGAAGTGCTGCCCGGGCAGGTCTGACCGTGTCCTCAGTGCTGACTGCTGTTCCTGCTAAAGGCCAGCTCCAGGGGCAAAGGCATGGGCCCGGCCTGCCTGGCATAGCACAGGACATGCCTTCAGGGCCAGAGGTGAGTACCTGTGCCTCTGCCCACAAGGGAGTGTGGCGCTTATTCTGAGGAAGGGAAACTGAGGCTGCACGCAGGGAAGGGCCTGGAAGCTGAGGAGGGCAGGGCAGGACTGGAATCCGGGCAGGGCTGGGAGGTAGGTCCCATGTGGTAAGGGTGGCAGCTGGCCCACCCGGAACCCACCCACGGTCTCCTCCAGCCATCCCCAGACCTTTGCTCAGACTGGGGCAGGCTGGGCTGAGTCCCCCGCAGTGAAGTAGGGTCCCCAGCCACCTCCTGCCACCTTGCTCCCCAACTGAGGAAAAGGGGATCAGTAAGTCCTAGGCTACAAGAAGCTATTTCTAGAACGCTAGGGCCAGCCAGGCCAGGACTGGCTGTGGGGCTGGTCAGGGAGCCCCTACTTCCAGGGCAAGACTCCCAAGGCAGGTGTAGGGCCTGGGGATCCCTCGGTCCCTTGGACATGGGTGGGACTTGGGGCGGGCCGGCTTAGCCAGCTGTGAGGCCTGGGCTGGGAAGATAGGATGAGGGCCAGTGGGGGAGCACTCACCAGTCTATTGTTTTCATAAATGTTTTCCTTCTTGAGAGCATTGAAGTTTCTGGAAAATGAAAACATGGTGTCCAAAGCAGTTCAGAGTCCTTAAAGCAAGGGGCTGAAGGGCCTCAGAGGTCATCCTGCTCAAACAGGGAAGCTGAGGCCAGGAGGGGGGATGTGAAGGAATGAGGTCACCCAGGGAACACAGGTGGGCACAGGCCAGGGCTCCCAGCCCTGCTCCTGCCATGATGATGCTGC
Source organism: Plecturocebus donacophilus (assembly GCA_004027715.1). NCBI lineage: Eukaryota > Metazoa > Chordata > Mammalia > Primates > Pitheciidae > Plecturocebus > Plecturocebus donacophilus. Next base: position 9,071 of record PVKP010050949.1, on the reverse strand, counting down.
TGGGATGCCAGTGCGGCCCCCTCCGGCCCCTCAGGCATCAGACGGCCCCAGCTTCACCTCCTGTGTCCTAGACAGGCCGCCCCTCACCAGTGCTCCTGCCACAATCAGAGGTGGCAGGAAGCAGGCCCGGGAGGTGAGGTTGCCAGCCCAGGGTGGCTCAGCACAGCTCAGCTCAGAGGGAGCTCCTCCCATCACAATGCTCGGTGACCAGGTGGGTCACAGAGGCCCAATGTCCCTGGAGGACCACACAGAATGGACGAGAGAAGCTCCCGTGGCAGGGGACAGCGCCATACACAGAGAGGGTGGCCACGCTGCCCCCAAGGGCAGGACAGGCCCCGGAACCGCCTTGTCCCACCTGTCATCACTTCTGTTGACAGAAGGGTCACTTCTGTTGACCCTGTGGTGAAGGGTGCCCTTCTCAGTTCTTCACAAATACCAAATTAAGGTTCACACCCAACCTGTGGAGCAGGCGCTGGTCATGTCTGCATCTCACAGACAGAGAGGCTCAGGGACATGTCTGAGGTCACACAGCAGGGAGATAGCAGTCAAGGCCACCAAGGTTAGATGCTTCCCTCTTTGGGTGGTGGAATGGCCTTCCTAGGCACTCAGCAGGGGCCCAGCCTCACCCCCAACACACACTAGACCACCGGGATGCAAGGGTCCCAGAGGTTCCCAAGGTGAGGTCCCCGGCCAGCCTGGATAGCAGGGCCCTCCTGGGGATGCTAACAGGACAACCCCACATGACCTCCAGGCTGGTCCTGGGACTCCTCGGGGGCACCTTGGCAAGATGCCCTGGGCAGAAAACACACCTAGATCCCATACAGGAGGCCCCAGCCCAGCCCCAGGCCCTTCCACAAAAACTGCCAGGCTCCCAGCATGGGCTGCAGCTTCTGGGAGGGTTGGTTAAATCGGGATCTGGACGCCAGGTACAGTAGCTCATGCCTGTAGTCCCAGCTACTCAGGAGGCCAAGGCAGAAGGACTGCTTGAGCCTAGGAATTCCAGATCAGCCTGGGCAACAAAGTGAGACCCCGTTTCAAAAATATATATATAGTGATCGTGACCCGTCTGTCCACGTTGCTGCCTGTGGGGTCCTGGACAGCAGCTGCTGCCACACCAGCATGAACTGGACTGTTCTAGAAGGTTCCCGGCCCCACAGAGGGAGCTGGAGCTGCAAGCTGTGTCCTGCCTCCCCCAGGCACGCCCTCTCTTCTTGTAGGGCCTCAGTGTCCCTGTCTGGGAGGACAACCACAGCTTCTAGTGGTGTATCTGATGGCCGTGGCTACAGCAAACAGGAAGGCCGGGCAGGTCTCAAACGGAAAAGTGGGGGCCAAGACCTCTGTGGCCATATGGCCTGGGTGGCCTAGCTCTGAGTCCAGCCTGCACAGCCCTCACCTGGCCCTGGCCCCCATAACAACACTCCAAGGCCCAGACTGTGAGCCCGTCTCACAGATGGGGAAACTGAGGCTGGGTGGAAGCCACACGGTGGGGCAGGGGGAGTGGGGTGGGGGCTGCAGGTGGCCCACCTCCCTCCTTAGGAAGCCTCCAGGCCTGCCGTCCATCAATCTGCTGTGCTCCTTGGGAACCCTCCACCGTTTCCAGCTTGGACCACCTCCCAGGAACAGGTTCCAGACGACAGAACCGCCCTCTGCACAGGCAGAGCTTCTGTGCACAGGACAAGAGGGTGCACAGATTTCCCTCCAGGTGGACGGATGACAAGGAGCCCCCTTCCTGGGCTCAGTGGCAGGGAAAGGGGTTTTCGTCTCCTTGGGCCTGGGCCAATACCTCTGTCTGCCTGGGCTTGTCCCCAGATAGGGTGTGACCCAAGGGCACATGAGTGGCTGTCTATGCCCAACTCCCCTGAGATTCTGCAGCCATGCTGGGCCTCATCCTCAGCCTCCAGGGCTCAGGAGCCGGCTCTCCCGCCCTTTCTCCCTGTCCCCAGCCCTTTGAAAGCTCAAGCTCTTCTGCAGACGTTCCCCGGGGTCACTGACCAAAATGGCCGTGTCCCCAGAAAGAATGCCCCGGTGGCTGGGAGTATTGCAAATTCTGTTTTTCTCTAAACAAGCAGGAGAAGGAGGCCGCCTGCTCCCGCTTTGGCTTCTGTCCACCCCAGGGTCCGGCAGCAGCTCTGTCCAGTGGGTTTCCCTGCAGGGTCATCTCACCCCCAGACCCAGAGTGAGGCTCTCAGAGCTCCAGGCGGATCAGGGACCCCAGGCCTTCTAGACGTGTCAGAGCCAGTCCCTCATGGTGCGCAGGTCCGGGCTCGCGCTTAAGGACCACAGCCTCAGGACAATGTCCAAGCTGCATCCCAGGTATTTGAGGCCTCTTTGACCAGGCTGTACCACCCTGGCCAGTCCCACAGCCACCATCCATCCTGCCCCAAGCTCCTTCCCCAGTTGCCAGCCCTCCAGCCTCCAGACCACGGTTCTACGCCCCCAGCGCAGAAAACCTTTTCCCACGCTCTGCCCGAGGCACCTGCCAGGCCCTCCTCAGAAGCACCTCGAAATTCCCAAGCTCACTCCCCCGGGGTCCCTGAGCAGCTGAGCTCAGAGGCCCAACAATGCTGGCAGAAATCGCCGGCCAGAACCACCTCACACACCCCATCAAGATCGACAGGTGGAGACCCCACTTGTTTCTCCAGGAGCCCCCCCAAAAAATGACACGTTGGAGCCCTAACCTCCAGTTCCCCCATGTGACCTTGTCTGGAGACAGGCTCTCTATGAAGGTAAGAGAATTCATTTTGTTTCCTTTGGAGATAACAGAATTCACACCACGCCTTTAGCAGGGAGCCCTGAACCCGTGACTGGTGTCCTCACAAAAGGGAAATTTGACTACAGAGGCACACTGAGAGGGAAGAGGGTGTGAAGGCATAGGGCATAGACAGCCATCCCCAGCCAAGGAGAGAGGCCGGGCAGACCATCCCTCCCGCCCCAGAGAGCCCAGCCCTGCCCACACCTCCATCCAGGACTTTGGTCTGTGGAACCGAAGGAGGTCACTTTCTGTTGCTGAAGCCCCCATTTGGGGGACTTTTCGAGGGCGGTGAGCAGACGAACACCTCTGGCCTGGCCAGACAAAAATGCATCAGCTCCCCTCAACTCGACAGGTAAGATGGCCAGAACAGGGACACGGCCCCAGCCACTGTCACAAACCTGCAGCCTGATGGGCTGAGACCCGGTACCCTCTGGAGTTTAACCTTCTCTACTTGAACTCTGAGAATGAAAACCAGGTATGCCATGGGCCGGCTCTGAGGCACACACCATGGGGTCAGGCACGCAGACGTTGCCCTGTGAATACCTGTGATGCATTTGCTCTGCACTTGGGGGTTGAGATTTCTATTCACCAGGTCTGTGTCGGTCACAAGATTCACCCTGAGCAACTCTCCACTGTATGTGCCCCTGCCCAACCATGCCTGCCCCCACCACCCCTCTAACCAACCCACGGCCATCAACTTCAGCCTGTGGAGTCCAGCCAGCCTCTGCTCCGGCGCCTCTGGGGGGGGTTCTTGGGAATGTGTACCCCCCTCCAAATTCCCGGGTGGCTGACCTCACACTGTTTATTTCCTGGAACAAGAGACGGCCACAGAGTACGGGTGGTGGAAGGGGTGCAGGGCTTGGAAGGGAAGGCGCCACTGCCGAGGCACATCCAGCACATGGGAGAGAATCCCACGGAGAAGGGGAGCAGAGGGAGAGTGGATAGGCAGATGGATGGACAGACAGAGCTAGAGACAGAGATGAAGACCCCGGCAGAGATGGTGGAGGGAGGCCCAAGAGAGATGGACCAGACGGTACAAGGGATGGAGCAAACCTCAGAGTCCCGAGGACATGGCCAGGCAGAGCTCAGGAGAGGAGCGAGTGGGCAGGGGGCGATGACAACTGGGGCGGGGGAGGCCCCAGAGCCCCCACCTTGCACCTCTGGAAGGAAGTGTAGGGCCCTGGACAGTTGCCGTATAGTAGGTGGACAGGCAGCCCCTCCCACACCCATCCTGGAGGGTTCTGGCCAGTGGTGGCCGCAGGGGTCTGGCTACAGGCCCTGGGGCAGGAACAGAAGGCCTCTGTCCACAAGCAGCTTCCTGCTGACCCAGCCCCGCGTGGGAGGGGAGGTCAGCCCATCCTTGGCTCTGGCGCAGGAATCGAGGGCACTGCCTGGGAGCTTCTGGGTGGGGGCCGCTGTGTGAGTCTCTCCCCTGGCCCCCGACAATGGGAGTGTCTCTGGGAGCCCTGCCACCCTTGGGAGCCACTGCCTGAGGACTCCATGCCCCACACAGAGGCCACCCCAGCCACCTCCACTTCCTGGCCCAGCCCTGCGCCGGCCTCCAGAGCTGCCAGGACCAGGAGAAAGTTCAAGGGACCCCACCCTGGCATAGAGGGTGCAGCAGAGACCCAAAAAACGACACCCTCCCTGGGCCTGGCCACATGTCCGACAAATGCCCCCAGTCACAACCCCCAAGAAAGAAGCCAGCAACATTCTCCTACCCGCCAGACAGCTTCCTGTGCCACGCCTGCCCTCTCTCCAGCCCTGCTCTCTCCCAGCCCAAACAGGCTGTGCCCCTTGTCCCATCTGCCCAAAGGCTGTGCCTGGAGACCTGCCTGGGTCCAGGAGTAAGGAGCCAGCCCATGTCAGAACCGCTCTAGCCCGACAGGCTGACTGCCCGAGGGAGGCAGGGTGGGAGGCGGGGTTGTTTGTTCTGGGTGGTTTCTGAGCTCACCTGGCTGCCTGGCTGCCCTGTGTCACCAGTATGGAAACAGTGCCCGGGGGCAGGCGCCCTGAGGCCCGGCTGCAGAGGACCCACAGCCACAGGTGAGACAGGGCAGGCAGGCATGGGTAGGCTGACCAGGCAGGGGGCACATCCACCCTGCCACCTCCTGGTGGGTGTGGCTGGGTGATCCTGTTTCCGGGCTGTAAAGCGGAGATTCACGAACACTTCTCTGTGCCTGTGGCACTCCCCAATGTGGTCACACGTGGCTTAAGGAGCAGAGACTTGGTACACATGAACACCTGGATCCCCGCCCCCCTCCACCCGGGGTTGGCGTGGCTCAAGGAGCAGGACATGGCACACATGAAAACCTGGATCCCCGCCCCCTCCACCCGGGGTCAGTGAGGCAGAGGCAGAATCAGGAGCCCAAGTGCCCCACCAGGCTGGCCTGGTGCCCGAGCTTATTCCTTCACAGCTGCTTTCCCCTGAGGGCCAAGCGGAAACACGCTCTGCATGCAGCAGGAAGGACTAAGGCCAGACAAAGGGAAGGACTTCCTGGTGGCAGAACTAGAGATACAGAGACAGGACATCCACCCTTCTGCTGCCAAAGGGTCTTCACTGGAAGGAGAGGGGAATGGGGTGGCAGGGGTGGGGCCTCACACAGAGTCTGACCTCAGAACTGCCTTGAGAGGACAGCAACTCTCTGCCTGTCCTCCTTCACACATGTTTCCTCCCTTCCTGAAGACTACTGGGGACAGGAGGGACAGCCAAGGGCTCTATGAGGAGACCCCCTGACCCCAGCCACCACCTCACCCAGAGGCACAGCAAGGAGCAGAGGCTGAGGGCATGGGATGGGGGTGAAGAAGGCACAGAGGCAGGCATGTCTGAGGAGCCAGGGGCCAGGAGCAGCGGCGGCTCACACCTGTAATCCCAGCTCTTCGGGAGGCTGAGGCAGGAGGATTGCTTGAGGCCAGGAGTTCAAGATTAGCCTGGGCAATATAACCAGACTCCGTCTCAATTTAAAAAAATAAAGAAACAATATGCTGAGTGAAAGTAGCCAGACATAGGCCAGGCTCGGTGGCTTATACCTGTAATCCCAGCATTTTGGGAGGCTGAAGCTGGCAGGAGTTCAAAAGCAGCCTGGCCAACATGTGGAAACCTCATCTTTACTAAAAATACAAAAATTAGCCGGGTGTGGTGGCAGGCGCCTATAATCTCAGCTACTCAGGAGGCTAAGGCAGGAGAATCACTTGAAGCTGGGAGGCAGAGGTTGCAGTGAGCCAAGATCACGCCACTGCACTCCAGCCTGGGTGACAGAGCAAGACTCCATCTCAAATAAATAAATAAATAAAATGAAAAATAAGAAAATTAGCCTGGCATGGTCCCAGCTACTCAGGAGGCTGAGGTCGGAGGATTGCTTGAGCCCAAGTGTCCATGGATGCAGTGAGCTATGACAGCACCACCGCACTCCAGCCTGGGCGACAGTGAGACTCCAACTCTGGAATAAAATCCAAGGGCCCAGACATCCAGACGAGTGCGCGTCCCCGCACCTAGGTGCACACCCACCCCCCATGACACTCCTCATTTCCCATCAGCCAGGGTCTGCAGAGGTCCCCACCCCCAACACCCAGGGAAACCTATATCAGCTTCTTCCTGCTGCTGTAACAGATTTCCAAACTCTGAGGCGGAAAACACCCAGGAATTTGTTCTCTCACAGCTCTGGAGGCCAGACTCCAACATCAAGGTGTAGGCTGGGCCCTGCTGCCTAAGGGGGCTCTTGGGGAGGATCCTTCCTGCCTCTTCCAGCTCCAGACACCCTTGGAATGTGGCTTCACCTCTCTGATCTCTGCCTCCAAGGGCACATAGCCTTTTTTCTGTCCTTCTGCACATGGCCACCTCCCAAGCTCCTACCATATCTACTAAGCAGCAACTGAAGGGGCCTTATCTGGAGAGCTCCAACCATGTGCTGATGATACCTATCGAGCCCAGCTCCAGGCACCAGGGATGCAGCAGTGAACAAAACAGAGCCCCCACCCTCTGGAGCTGACAGTCCAGTGAGGACAGAGAGACAAGAACCAAGTCAGCCACAGCTCAGGCAACTGCACACCCACACAGAGCTGGGGCACAGGCCTCCTCTCTGCCAGCCTCCTTCCTGTTTTGGCCTCTGCACTCTCTGGAGCCACCCTAAGCTTTTATTCATGTACCTGTTCCCTGTTTCTGTGACCAGAACATCCCTCCCTGCATCTGGAGGCGGAGGGCAGCTGGCACAGGACTCAGTGCTGGGTACACAGCAGGCACTCAATAACTGTCAGTATACCGAGGAGATCCACAATGCCCACTGTGCCAGCGCACATACACGCATGTGCACCTGTGCTCACCCCTGGGCATTACGCACCAGGCCAGCCGCACACAGGCACACCTCTGCCGGCAGGGAGTAGAGGGAAGCTCCACAGAACCAGAGGGCCCCCAATCTCCGGTGACACAGGTGGTCCATGAAGCTGGTGGCCAGCAGCTAGCGGCACTGTCTCTCCGCTCACCTGAAGGCTTTTTAGGCTGGCCCCAGCTTGGATGCCTCGGCTCAGCCACCAGCCAGCCTCATCCAGGACCCTGCATCCCTGGGGGTGGGGTCTTGGCCTGCCTTCCTCTCCATTTCCAGGCCTCCTCCCAGTCTCCAGGTCCCTGGCCCTCCACTTCAAAGCTCCGCTTCAGGCTCTCCATGTGGAAACATGTGCCCTGTGCCCAGCGTCTTCTGCCTGCAAAGGCAACAGAGGCACATTCCTGGTGAGGGAGAGCAACTGCTGCCGAGATGCCACATGGAGGCCCCCGGTGGCTCCACGAATGCATGTCACAACCTCAGGGCAGGGGCCAAGGCTGTTGCCCAAGACCCCAGCTTCCTCCAGAGAGTGAGGCTGGCAGGACAGTCTCCAGGGGCACAGGGGAGGAGCCCAGGCTCTGCAAAACGGGCTGGGGTTGTGTGACCTGAGCAAGGGCCCCTTCTTTTGGACTGGGTTCTCTGGTCTGCACAGCTGGGGCTTCACAGAAGCCGTCATCCACAGGTGCTCCCTGTAGCTCCTCCCAGCCCCCAGACCTCCCCGCCAAACACACACCACCCCAGCCCTGGTCCAGCCTCCACCTCTCAGGACAATGCTTTGTCCAGAAGGTGCCTGGGCTGCAGGTGGCCTTTGAGGGCCTTCTTCCTGAGCCTCTGGACCCCAGCCCTGACACACAGATCTCTGTCCCATCAAGCCTGGTCCCAGTCGTTCAGCCAAAGAGTGTTTGCTGAGTGAATAACAGATGGAGCAGGTCCAGGCTTGGCCAAGATTCAGCAACAGGCAGGGCCAGCTGCCCAGCTACACATGCCAAGACCCTCCTGTGGGGAGACAACCTAGTCCCCATCCCCTGCCACCTCCTTCTGCTCCCAGAGATGGGGGCTGTTCTCCATCTTAGCCTCTATCACCCAGGGCCTCAGAGGCCCGGCCAGCAGCAGCACCTGGGGTCTAAGGGCTTCTTGCCCTGCACTGGCCACTCCCCCACAGTGGCCCTGGCTGCATTCCCCTCAGGGGCTTGGACAGCGTGGGGCAGGGGCAGTGCCCACGCGAGAAGCCTCCAGGGGCCCCCAGGGCACTGAGGGCCTTGGAGGGCCCAGAGAGGCAGCTCTGTTGGTTTTTCCCAGAGACACTGAGGGTGATTGGGCTGCAGCCAGGGCCCAGAAGCCGCCCTGAGTCACGGCTGACTCAGCCGCCGGGAGGGAGATGTCAAGGCTCTGGCCCAGCTGCATTGGGTGTTCGGGCACACTGAAGCCCCTGGGGGCAGCCTCGTGGGGTGAGGGAGCTGGACGGTGGGCTGTACCTGGCGCCCGGCTCTGCCCAGCCCCACGCCTCTGCTCCTCACCCAGGAGCCCAGAGCAGCCCAGGCCTCAGTCTCCCCGCCCATCTCGGCGCGCGGCCGAACTGCAGAGGGGTCAAAGGGCGCCAGGTGGGACTCACATGAGGTCGGGCCGGTGGCGGTGCAGGATGGCGCAGAAGGCCAGGCCGTCGCGGAACGAGGTGGTCATGTTGCAGATGTTCACGTCGCGGTAGCCCTCGCACTGCTGCCGGCACCACTGCTGCAGCGCCCTGATGGCCGCCATGCCCACTGCGCGCCCGCCGCGCGGCGGAACCACACTCCGACACCTTCCCGCGGCTGCGCCGCGCCCGGCGCCTGGGACAGACGCTGGGACCGCTGCCTCACCGTCAGAGCCGCGGCGCAGAGCCGGAGCTGAGCCGGACTGAGGGCGACTACCGGCGGGTCCAGAAGCAAAGCCGAGCCCGGCCCCGCCCCCGTCGGCCCCGCCTCCTGGTAGGCCCCCGCCCCCGCCCGCCAGGTCCTGCCTCCTGA